>JAHDVE020002359.1:0-16435 GCA_022606495.2 Halesus radiatus | reverse complement strand
AGTAAACCAAGATACAGTTTTAGTTCTAGTGAGGTTAATATTTGAAATGTAAAACAATAAATTTTAATTGAAGAAATTTTTATTTTAATGAAAAATATGGATCACAATTCAATTGTCCCGTGGTACGGTTTACCAGGAGTCTTTCGTCTCACAGCTGATCAAAATGAGTCGGCACAAATGAACGGCTCATTTATGAACGACTCATCGCTATTTTCACATGTAAAAAAATAAGGTGTGTAAAAATGTGTATATAGGAATACTGTAAATAGTTTCTATTGTACAAAATCATTCCGGGATATCAAAATATAAAACACATTTATGAAATTGAATATTATTAGTATGAAATCCCGGGCAAAAAGCGTGTCGCCTCACCCATAGTACCCCAAATAGTATTAACGCGCAGCGGTGTCCCTTTTTGTTTCTATCTACACACCAAACTCACCAAAGACACAAATTTCATTGTATAGCCACTTCGATGGTCCATGGAGGATGGTCTTAGCTCGGCGACAGTTGGTACGTTTCCATGCTATATCTCCCTTCGTTTCTATTATCTATTAAAATGTTCTGACATTTACAGATAGATTTCTAAATGTCCACATTTGGCAACTGTGGACTGGACATCAACTACTTCTTCTTCACGAGTGTTCAGGAACAAATCAGGGAAAAGTACAGGGAACAACTTCTCAAGAGGTACCACGATACACTGACAGACGTCCTCGAGAATGCCAAACACGAGGGATTCAAGCCAACGTTCAAGGACCTGGAGGACAAACTGTACGAAGCAAGGGACATAGGTGAGATAATTAGTTTTATGTATTTACAGGTGGACTGCATTACTCCTGTAAACGATCAGGCAATGAACCCTTTGCATTATTTCCCATGTTTCACCTTATTACTGTAACAAGTGGGCCAGTTCTTATAAAAAATGCCGGTTCCTTTTAGTAAATTTCATCAGAGTTACCGTGTTATTGGATGTTTAGCAATATGTGCAAATTAATTTTATTAATTAATATCTGTAATTTCACAATTAATTAATTAAAAATTATATATTGTAACACTTTAACTGGTTTGTTCTGTAGGGACTGTCAAATGATAGTTTGTAAATGTGAATATAACTGTTTATTGGCGATTCTAACACAAGTTCGCGTTCTATAAGGTTAGGTTGTATTACATCTTTCCTCACTCGAGTGAGGGGTAGGCGGAAGTGCCCGTGAAATCATTCCCGCCTTCTCGGCCGGTATCTATCTTTTTCTTCTAATTTAAGGCTGCTAATTGTATTCCAATGCTGGCCATGTATATCGGCGTTACAAGATGTATAGAATATTTTCGGCACGTTCCAGAGTGGTAGATACTCTCAGTATCGCCCTGGTGAAATACCACGCTTCAGAATCGAAACATTGCTTGAAATGGCTTTAGCCTTGTTTGGTAACCACATCTGAATAGCCAGGTACTTCCCAAACTACCTTTTCCCCATCACCTTCTCCTTCGCACTACCTACGGCCTCACAGCATGCCCCGATTGGGTCCCATTGACTCCAGACAGTTAGCTCTTGTGCAGTATTGACATTCAATATTAAAAAAAACAATAATTTTTTTGTTTTTTTTTTTGTTTTCAGCAATCATGACGCCATGCATCGTCTTACCGATAGTAAAACTAGACGCGCAAAGCAGTGAGACCATCTCCGTTGACCAGCTCATGGACATCTCCAACAGCTCCTCAACTGGCCTTTACACCAACCCGTTTTACATTGAATCTCTGCAAAATGCTGTGGAGCATTTAAAAGAAATTGGTTTTATTACTACTGATGTTCAGTAAAAATAATACACATTCATCACAACTACAACAGCCATAGTTGAATCTGCTTATAGCACTATGAAATAAGACAATTATGAATAAAAAAATCTGGCTGTTTACGCTTTGATACTCCAACTATCAAATTTAGTCAAATAAATCGAAACCCATGGAAACGACGTCAAATTGAATTGATCGTCTTCATCCAATTCATTAGTCATACAAATCCAAAAAACACTAAATTTTAGTTAAATATGCAGTTGTATGTATCTGGCCAATCTGGCTCAATATTCAGATTATTCCTAAATGCATCCAAAGAATTTACAAGAGACATGGGCGGATTCATTCACAGTATTGAATCGATTCAGTCTGGTTCACCTAACCAAGTGAATTTATTCTTTTGATTCATTTGTTTAATTTATTTCTTTGATTCATTCCTGAAAGCCATTTAATTGATTTCTTTAATTCTTTTAACATTTAATTCATTCGTTTGATACTTTTAATTCGTTCCTTTAATTCAACAGTTTAATACTTGCAGGTATAGTGCTCACACTTAGGAACCTTGGAGATCAAACAATTTTAAAGATTTTTTTCAGGTTGCAAGTAATAACAATATTTTTTTAAACGTCCAAATAACATTCTTACTCGATTAGATAATAAATAATATGAAAAATTTGTATATTATATACATAATACGCGCCAAACAAAAACCGACTGAAAGTAACCCCGCACAATCACAGAAATAAAGGACGAATGAGTTACAGAAATGCTAAAATCTTTATCAATAAATCAGTAAAGATTGTAAAAGAATATTTCATCTGTTTTTCTAGATTCTGTGCATGTATACAAAAAGAAACTCTAGTCAATTAAAAAAATATGTTATGAACCTTCTGACATAAACACCAGTATTTTTTTTAATTAATATCGCTTTAAATTTGGTAGGGTACGTGACTTTAAACTTAAGTATTTTGTCAGTTAACAGTGAGGCCATTCCCACTCGGGTCGGTATGAGATCAACAAATCCCAAAATAAATAATTAGCAAGAGTGTGACTTGGCGCAAAATTACCCGCATCCTTAATGCATATGGCCGGCTGACCTGTGAGGGAGCGGTCTAAGTTCTGTCAGAACCTGCAAACCAATCACAAAGTCTCTTATGGTTACGAAGAATATAGATATGATATTGCAACCAAACAGGGTTTAACGGTCACGGCACGTTTTCTAATAATTTTCTAGAATTTTTATTAATCTTATTGCATTATCATGTTCCCCTAGTAATATTTTAATATAATTAAGAAATCTTACTTAAATTTTTTTATCAAACTTAAAATATACTTGACCAAATTCATATTCTTCATATAAAACCATGTACAATGTGACCTTAGAACGGGGTACCCCAGTAAGGTTACATTTTTTGCGAATTTTTTGTTAAACTTTAAGAAATAAGTAAATAAATACAAAAAAAATAAATAAAAAAATCGTTTTTAAATAACGATTCATTCATTCTTCATATAATTACATATATTCAGAATCAGCATTTGTTGATCTATGTGAAAATCCTTTTCAATGGAGTTATTATTGTAACTGTAAATTTTATTTTTTATAATTATGTACATAATTAATATAACATTTTATTTATTTATTTATTCAATTTGTACAAATATTTATAAGATTACAGATTTTTAATCTAATTCATTATATGTAATTGTACCTCTTACGCAATGTATAGTATATGCAATACCAAACACCCTGTAAATGCATTATAAGACATAAAAACAGATAGATTTTGATTGTGCCTTATAAAACACCAATGTTACAAAATATCTATGGACATATTTTATATGTAATTGTTTTAATAAATTATTTTTATTAAAAAAATGCTTTTTTTTCTGATCGGCCTAGTAAATATTTGTATAGTTATCCAATATTTGGCGCTTTTGTTTTAGTGAATAATGGTGTTGTACGTATTTGTTACATTATTTAACCTTGCTTTTATTGGTAAATGATTGTGTTTTTGAAATCTTAGTACATTTTGTTTATTTGTAATAGTTTATGGATTATATGTTCGATTGAATCTAGTGGTGAGTAATGTGTAACGTAATGTATCATGTTGTAATATAACGCAAATTGTATGGACGGTACGCAATCTCAAGGTGAATCCCGTTGTTATTCGAGTTGATTCATTATTTACGAGTTTCCAATTAAGCACACAAGCTGTTACAAATACCTTTGTGTTTGTGTTAAAAAGTGATGGACAATGGAGGCTGCTGGCGCGTTAGATTACATGATAAATTACATTACACGCGAATTCGTAATATGTAATTATGCGAGCGTTTTGTCGCTAATTTAACTTATAGAAAACTAGTTGTCGAGTCTTTCCGGACTACCGAGGATCCTCTGCAGCCAGTCCCTGTATCTGAAGATGTTGGTGAAGATGGTGTAGGTGTTTGTATGGCACCCGGAGTGTGTATTGCTGAGAGGTCCGGTGCTGGCCACTCCGCGGAGGAACCAACGGACGGATCCCTCCCCCTCTAAAGATCTGTACACCAGACCTCCACCGTCATCCCCTAGGAATAGTTTTGTGCCTGCAAAAAACACGTTTTTACAATTTAATATTTGTCCACACATTTGCAGCCATTTGCCAGACAGATGGTGAATAACCTTTCAGCTGTGAATGGGGGACTTGAATTGAATATCACGTTTAGTGAAAGTTCCGCGGTTTTCGGGTTATGGACTGTTTTTTAATTTTCAAAAATTGAAACCTTTGCTTATCGGACGTAGTGGACTCTATCTTTTTTCAATTATTAAGGTTGTGGGGGTGAAAGGTGGAGGGGAAGGAGATAAGTGAGAGGAAGGTGGGGATGTACATGGAGAATCACATCTGGTCACCAAACACGGCTAAACCCATTTCAAGCAATATTCGAATCTAAATTTTGGTTTTTCGCCAGAGCAATACGAAGAGTAGCTACCACTTGGTTTGCAAGCACGTGCCTCCGATTACTTATTTTGAGAATTGTGTTTTTGTAGACTCCATAACCTTTCTTATTTATTTATAATTTGTATTTAGAAAAGTGTTGACAAAATTATTTGTTAGGTATATCAGTGAAGCAACCTCGTTATAACAGCAAACTATAAAAAAATCATTGTGCAATTGCTCATTATAGCTGTGAACTTGCTATTGTCGTGATCGTTATAAGTTTCCAAGTTAGACTTGTGTATATATTTTTTTGGAGACCAGCAGTTTACAACAAAGATAAAGCATAATCTCCATGTGACATAAAGTTGTCCGATCACAGGTTTCCACTTACGTTCAGATCCATGGCAAAACGGAACAGTAACAAAACAGAGCATTAAAGAAAAGTGAAATAAAATATGCACGTAACCTAATCTATTCTTTTATCTTTTTTTGTTTTGTCAGTGTTCTGTTTTATTCAGTTACCCTTGAGTTCATTATATCGACCCCTCCTATGTGAAGTATCGTAACTTCAAAATCGAAACTTTACAGAAGAGTGATAGAAACAGAAGTTCATGACAGATGCAAGTCGAGTTTCTGATTGTTTTGTAACGAATTTGTGACATCCATTGTCAATTACGTCCCAAATTTGGTGTAAAACCATCAAAAGCTCAACTTGCACCAATCGATTTTGAAGTTTCGATACTTTACGTAGGAGGGGTCGATATGTAAATATAGTGAATTAGAAAGAAGAAAGAGTTATCTACATAACAAGTTGTTAGAATGGGGTGTGCAATACACATCACATATGTGAATTGTATTGACAAAAGTGTGCTGTTTCTGTAATGTCGGTATATTTACCATTGTTGTTGTGTCCCGCGCAGATCTTGTCCGAGGAGAGGTACCTCTTGAAGTTCTCGGGAGTGCCCAATTCGCAATCTTCGTAGTCGATGAGTGGTAGCCCCAGGATCATCAGCTCATCTGATGGCTGTCCGCTCTCTGTGCATCCCCACCCGATCATCTGGCCGACATATTATAATCGTATTATTTTATCTAAGCAATTTTGTCATTCGGTCGAAGATGTTCATTGTGTTAGTCAATTGAAAGGAGCCTACTATCCCTTGATACAAGTGGCTATCCCATAAAATCTGTGGTTTCATCAATTCCCCCACTTTTCCAAAAAAAAAAATTTCCGCGCTTATTTGAATGTGAATTGAACATTGCTCCTTTCCCTCTCACCTCTTTAAAAATCACATGATTTTGACATGTCTAGCCCCAGGTTGTTCTTTCTGTAGTATATATGTTTAGATTATTATATTTTTGGTTGTCCCCACAGAGAAGAGAATCAACAGAGGTGCTTTAACAGATGAGGGGAAGAAGTCAAATTTAGCAGGGTGGAGGGTGAGTCTGGAGGCATATCCTTTTCAATGATTTGCTAATAAATAAATTCCGGCACTATTCAGACAACTCGCATTGCAGCGCAAAGTATTAGTATTTACTCTTCGAAAAGCAAATTTGCTAATGATCAACTAATTCTTTTTACAATTATGTGGAATTTATCTCCAATATCCTTCCCGCGGCTGCCGTGCCAACATCCAAAACTAACCCTAACCACCAATTTAAGTAAAACAGCAATAGATAAAGAGCCTGGCTTGCTTACATAAACAGAATATTTTGTTAAGAGTATTTAGTTTAACCCTTTTATAAATGTTTATTAATTTACTTACCGCAGGAAACAATAACATGAACGCTTTTGCGTTATCGTCATTTCGGTTTGACAAGATTGTTTCACAAAACTGTTAAGAATTATATTGAATAATTTCCTGTGGAATGTAATGCGATATTTGTGATTATTCTGACTATCAGTTCTATTTTGACAACATTTGAATGCATAAGAATGTGTTGTTTCCTCAAATCTTCCGACGATCGTTAAACGGCAGTAAGCGTGCAAATGCTAGCAGGGGTTTATTATAAAAAAATGCGTGACCTTGGCTGGTGTCAAAATGGATGTCACGTGACCTTAGCCTCCACGTCAAAATGGTACAGGTAGATTTCGCTTTGGGAATGTCCATGTAATTCTGACGTCAGTGGCCGTCCCTCTCTTTAGCCTTATCTAAACACTTGCCTCCCCTTCATTCCACATTTTCTTAGTCTGGACTCGACTCTAATTTTCCATATTATGAATTATGAAATTTCCCAATTTAACCTATGGAACGCCGAGCTCCCGCGACCTATTATTTCCGTACTGTGGCAAGGGTAAAATTTTGCATGCGGCCTGCCGTGTACCGGTTGATTTTGTAATAACTTACTTGTTTTTTGCGAAATGATGTTTTTGTAAATTGTACTGTCTTACTAGGATATGTAAAAAAATGTATATATCTATCACAAGTAGTTTCCCCACAAGAGCTACTTATATTCTACGTATATCGAAAAGAAAGCAAGTTTTTACGTTGCCCATCGGATACGCTGGCAATTTTGGCGCACTAGAAATTAAATAAGATTAAAACACATAAAAATTCGCCTTCCCTTACTCTATATATTGAAACAATGGCCAAGAACACCATTGAAGAGAGAAAGCCAGAAACAAAAGACAATCATTTTAAGCACTGAAGAGATAATACTTAGAAGAGTGATTATATCGATTTATTCCCCAAGTTCAAGAAAGAATCCCTTTCTTTAGATGTTCTTGTCAACCTTTTTAACATACAAGGACATTGAAAGAAGTTTGCATTTGGACATTTTTTTGGTAATCGGTTAAACTGAACGTGGTTCGGTTTTGAAATTAAAGCATAATTTTTTATATGAATACCCCACAAGAGTCCCAACTGTTTCCAACCCCCTGGAACCAGTGAGACTATGGCATCCCCAATTGGGGAATGTTGTGTGGCGGAAGGTATTGGGAAGGGAAGGAGAAGAGGAAGAGGAAGGTGGGGAAATACCTGGCTATTCAGATCTGGTCACCAAACACGGCTAAACGCCATTTCAAGCAACGTTTCAATTCTGAATGGTGGTCTTTCACCAGGGCGACACTGAGAGTATCTTCCACCCTGGAACTTGCGCAAATATACTACATATTATTATTAAACGAGTTAATTGTGGGACAGCAAAAATTAATTAAACAAAATTTACTTGCGCACGCTGGGATTTGAACCCGCGACCTTCGGATTCGTAGTCGAGAGCCTTACCCCTCGACCATGGAGGCCGTCAAGTCGGTTCCTACCGTAATGTTCCTAACTTTCCCTAACCATCGCCTCTTCTTTTGAAGTGAAAATTCGAGTGCTTTGTTTTTAAGAAAAGAAAGAAAAATACTGTTATTAAAGCAGGCTGTTGTTATTAGTATTTTATGGAAAATAACGTTTTCCCACTTTTTGTTGTTACCTTCAGGTACAGGGCTTTTAATTCTGGTTGTGCTTTCATTAAAATCATAAACAAATAATAAAGAAATTGATTTGTGCGTGTGCTCGAGCTCCTTCGCAGAGATGTACACTTTGAGCGGGAAGGGTATTTTTACCCGCGCGGCCGACTTGTGCTTATCGGCGGGACGGGTAAAATTACCCTTTACGCCGGCTCCACTTTAAAAGCGAGAAAGGTAAAGTTACCCGATTATTTCGAGCGACTTTTTAATCTAAACGCTTGAAAACGTTCCAGACTACACACACATATACAAAAAAATAATACAAGGTGTCGTTTCTTTTACGTATACACATACTCTTGCGCAGCTCAATCGCGTAATAATTAATTTGTGCGGAGTCAATTATTCAGTGAATCATATGTGCCTTCTTTCCACATTTGATTATTATTTGATAGGTGAGTAGAATGCCAATTTTATCATCTTAAATTTCATAGATTGTTTGTTCGGGGTACTGAGAATAGGAGTACCTATTATATTTTTACGACGTGTTATAAATTCATTGGACTTTTACTCTTATGAGATAATCCCGAGGATGTCATTACAATAATCATTTCCTGAATGAGAGATAACACAAAAATTCCTTAGCAATTGTATTTATTCCTGGCACTCATATATGGTAAGTGCGTATACAAAATTTCATAAAAAAATAGTTGATGGTTTAGAAGATAGAGCGATTTTTGTATAATTATTTTTTATTGCATTTTCGGCTGTTTTTTGCCCGCTGCACGCACCTCTGACGGTGTAGCGGTCGCCCGCTCAAAGTGTGTTAATACGCATTTTATTTTCAAAAAACATTTTGATAGAACTTAATTACAATAAAAAACAGCTATTTCAGTCTGGGGAGACAAAAAATAGAGAATTCAAAATTACTATTTTGCAAAATTTATACTCGTAAAAATTGAAAGAATACGCCACGTTAAAAGTTATTTGACGTGACATTTGGCGATAGGTACTGCCAATCTAAAAAATAAAAGAAAACTATATATTGGAGTTGGGGGAGACACCAATAATTTATTTAATTTTTCTTTAAAATCCATACCATGAATCTATGAAATGATTTAAAGGTTCTTAATTATTATTAATGGTATTATTAGTTTGGGTTATTTAAGCATAGGATAAATGGTTACATGACGTCATATGGTTGGAAGAACCTATCGGCAAATATCACATCACATAACTTTGGACACGGTGGTTTGCTTCTTTTTCTAATTACGTTCAATGAATGTTTTTTTTTTTAAATAAAATGTTTATTAAGAATGCTATACGATTGTAAAACTTTACAATCTTCTTTTCTTCCCATGCGTTAATTCCTTTCTTCTTTCACTTAATTCCATCAATCACCATTTTGTCATTTTGATGTTTTACAGTCCATTTACAAGTTCACCTGAAGCTGCATAATTCAGAGATAAAATAAGTACACGATATAAGAATAGGTTAGCTATGTTGTTTGTTCATTATGTTTCTTCCTCTGTCTTCACTGTTCTTCAATATTCACTGTTCCATTTCATCATCAAGCTGTGTTGTTACATTGTACTTGTGGAGTGCGATTTTGTTTGTAAATTTAGTTTATGTACATTTTGGTGATTTACCTTTCCCTGATTCCCTGTCCGCAAATGGTAGGAGTTATACAGCTCATCGAATATGTCGTAACAAACGGGGAGGACGGACTCTGAACGTTCGAAGGGTGTTTCCAGGACCACGACTGCCAAATCGCTCTGTTGGTTTCGATCCTCACCGCCATAAGTAGGGGGAAGGTTAATTTTTGAAACCTGAATAAAAATAAAAAAAAATAAAGAAAATGAACAAAATAAACAAAATCAAAAATGAAATAAGCGTAAACTTGCCTTGAAGACATACTTTCACTCAATTTTTAATTATTAATTATTTTTTATTGAAATTTAAAAAACGCATTTTAATATTTAATCATTGTAGAAAATAATATTAACATAACCCAAATGAAACATGAACACGGAAAAAACGACAGAAAATAAATAGATTACAGTCATAAATTGAACTGGTCTCATTAGCTAAGTTGGTTAAGCGGTTGCCCCGGATAGGCAGAGGTCCTGGGTTCGAGTTCCAGATGCGACTGACAACTTTTTATTTTCTGTCGTTTTTTTCCGGTTTCATGTTTCATTTAGGTTATGTTAATATTGTTTTCTACAATGATTTTACATTCTTTTACACTTTTTGCTTTAGTTTAATTGAAATTTCCAACCTTTGAAATCTGGATGAGGCTCGATTTTTCCGGCAGATTATTTAGACTGGTTCTAGAGAACTTTCCGGCAACGACCAGAATATTTTGCGCCTCAATCAACCGATTTGAATTGAAGAAACAATGGGCTGCTGTAAAGGTGAAATTTAAAAGAAATTTAAACATATAAAACAGAAAAATTGATTATTGATAAACATTCCCAGATTACAAATAGCCTGAGGGTATTTGAATTCCTCCTACTACCATCATTATAAGCGAAAAATGTTTGCTCGTGCAACGATGGAGGACTAACACTATTTTATCACCGCTACTAACCGCTCTGGACTCGTTCACTAATTTATGTACCTGCAGACCGGTTTCACGTGAATAACGTGGTTCTACTCAAGTAGGTATTTTTTATATTTTATTTTTTTACACTTTTTTCATTTCTTATAAGTTGCATTACAAGTATTTTACAAAGTATTTAATTAAAGGGTATTCTTGGTCGTGTATACCTTATCAGAAAAGAGGAGTTCTTGTATCTGATAAGGGAGCCACGATTCTTACTTTGGTAGGTATATAATATTTAATTTGCTTCTATTTATGAAATGTTTTGTATGAAATAATTACGTATGTGAGTTTTTTTTTAAAGAAGAGTATAATTTTGTTTAATTGTTTTGATTGGCCATTAATAAGGTGCATTTAAATGGGGAGGTTATTGTAATTTTTAATGGCTTGATAAGTATAATGGTTTTGTATTTGAGTTATTTTAAAAATTGGGTGTTATAAATTGTTTTCAATTTCTCTTAAGTTTATAATATTCCTGATTCTCTTTAAGATTTTTCTCTTTGCACGTTTTTATAATAGAAACATTTGGTACTGGAAATTGTGTGAAAAGTGACTTCGTTGAGAAGGTAGATTTTGTTTATGTATTCCTTTTATGATGATTTCTTTGTGAAACTTTTGCTGAATTTGAATTATTTGTATAAGTTCCTCCCCAATATGCAAAGAGTAAACAATGCATAGTACACAGCTTTTATTGTTTTCACTTTTAAAACATTTCTTAGCCTAACGAATATATGTATATACGAGGTGTGTTCAAAAGAAAAGGTGAATTTTGAATTTTCGCGGGCTGTGTACATTCGATTATCATTTTTTTGTAATGTTGGTACACATATGTTTATCATATGTTAGCATTATCAACCATTTTGGATTAGTGGTTTGTTTTTGACAACTGGAAAGGTTGGTCACGTTTTTGTGTGTTCTTCGATTTTTTACTTTTGAAAAAAATGAAACAAAGAATATGTATTAAATTTTGCGTTAAAAATGGAATAAAGTGCTCCAACGCACTTAAATTGTTGACTGTGGGATTTGGCGAGTCTACTTTGTCTCAAAAAAGTGTTTATAAGTGGTACAAGCGCAACCACGTCAACAAACGTGAAAACATCGAAACAGTGAAGGAAATTGTTTTTGAAAAATCGTCGAATAACTATTAGGGAAGTTGCAGAGGATGTTGGCATATCAATCGGCTCATGCCATGCAATTTTCTCTTATGTTTTGGACATGAATCGTGTGGCAGCGAAGTTTGTTCCGAAATTGCTAAATTTTGTTGTTGAATGACGTCAACGACGATCCAGATTTGCTCAAAAGGGTCATAACTGGTGATGAAACGTGGGTATATGGTTATGACGTCGAAACCAAGGCCCAATCATCCCAATGGAAGTGGCTAGAAGAGCCTAGATCGAAAAAAGCACGCCAAGTTCGTTAAAATGTGAAGGTTTTGATCACTGTTTTCTTCGATTACAATGGCGTGGTACATCATGAGTTCTTGCCAACAGGTCGTACGGTTAATAAGGAATACTACGAGGAAGTTATGCAACGTTTGCGTGAAGCAATACGGCTCAAACGATCGGAATTGTGGAAAAACAAATCATAGATTTTGCATCACGATAATGCACCAACTCACACATCAATGCTTGTTCGTGATTATTTGGCCAAAAACAACACCGTAATCATGCCTCAACCACCGTATTCACCAGATTCGGCTCCCTGCGACTTTTTCCTATTCCCGAAACTGAAGAGACCAATGAAAGGAAAGCGTTTGCCACAATTGATGAGATAAAGTCAGAATCGGAGAACGAGCTGATGGCCTCCGAGGATTGGAAGAAGCGCTGGCATAAGTGCATTATATCTGAGGGGGATTACTTTGAAGGGGAGAAAATGAATATTGTGATGAATAAATAAACACTTTTCGAAAAAATTCAAAATTCACCTTTTCTTTTGAACACACCTCGTACATTTCCTTATTCTCTTTACTAGCTCTGTGATGTGTCTATTTCATTTTAAGTTTAGATCAACGATCACACCAACATATTATAGTACACTTATCAGTTTGTTTACATTTTTTTAAAAATTATTTTCAATATAATTTTGATATTACAAGGTAAGGTATAAATATTAAAAATACATATTTTAGAATTTTTTCATAGTCCTCCTCACTAGGAGATCCTGTGCTGAGGAGAACCAGGTTTTTCACAAAGGGGTTTCAGCGACTTCTATATTTCAACTTCAAGGTTAGGGTAGGGTCTTTCCACTAATTTCTATGACGTTTTTTTGAGATTCAGTTCTTGTTCTGGTAATTCTTTAAGCCAAGTTTTGCCGGACTTAATGCAATTATTGATTGAATTACTTTCTTTGATATTAAGAGGGAGTTTGTTATATAATTTTACAGCTAAAAATTCAGAGCTTCTTTGTCCAAAAGTAGTATTGCATTTAGGTATATTTATCTTATCTAGTTGCTTTGATCTGGTATTATGATCATGAAGAGTCATAGCCATTTTCTTGTTTTTAAAATGATTAACTAGAATATTTAGTTTGTTTACATTTTTCATTGTCACATTTGTTGCTATGGATTATGGTATTAATGTTTTATTTAGGCATTTTAATAAGGAGAATAAGACATATGTTGTTTT
Source organism: Halesus radiatus (assembly GCA_022606495.2). Taxonomy (NCBI): domain Eukaryota; kingdom Metazoa; phylum Arthropoda; class Insecta; order Trichoptera; family Limnephilidae; genus Halesus; species Halesus radiatus. The sequence goes on along the minus strand of JAHDVE020002359.1, from coordinate 3,115 downwards.
TTTGCGTTAAGTGTGAGTAGGTGGTTATCAAACCATATTTTTAAAATATTTATATTATTATTTTTTGCAAATTTGTTAACTAGGTTCCCATGTTGGACTTTTTTTAATATTACAGTATCATCTGCATAAGAGATCAGTTCACCATTATTTTTTTGCTGTCTCCTGCATTTACCCTTCTTTCTACTCACCAGTGATGACGGTTCTCGGGTTTACGAGGGTACCGCCGCATTTCTGCGTGGTCGCGCCAATCTCGAAGATACCGACGTGCCAAGGAAATGTCCCTTTCTTAGTGTTATTCTGTTCGTCAGTTTGTTCATCGCTGATTTCATTCTCCAAACCGCATTCTGAAAATATTTAAATATGAGTAATAAAAGAACATAGTTCTCTGGCCACTGTTGGCCACAGACATAAACACCCAACAATTATAGCTTGGCAATAAAATGTGGACATTTAATAAAGCGGAACTACATTTTTTTCATTACTATGGCAATATCAAGCTGCCTTTGAAAACTGTCTTTTAAGTTTTATTCCTCACATTCAATTTTTTTTCACTTTTAAATTTGACAGTTCATTGGAACAATGCACAACATCACAATTCGTGCTTTTTAGATTTTTTTTATTTATATTTTTGATCTGTGAATTTGATTATGTTTTATTTTTTTTTATTTATCTAACGTCCAATACACGGATATTTCAATACATTCATTTTTGAAATACAAAAAATTGCCCTTTCCGTGTATTTGTCTTCCTTGCAAAGCGTTAAATAACAAAAAAAGCTATAACATAAAATTGCCTTAAAATGTGGCGTAGAATCTCTCCTTTCAGGAGGTGCCTCTACTTTCTGAATACCGTTTGGTGAAAGTAAAAAAACATGCACATGGATCCAATAACATTACAAACAATAGACACGTTGCCACTTTGTGAGGGCACGCAAAAACATATGGTAATTTCCGTACTTTGATTTAATATTAAACTTACGCGTCGCGTGAAATTGCACAAATAAGTGCCAAAATGCCATCCTGTGTGATGAAAAAGTGTTCCCATTTTACTCGGCAAACAGCAGTAAAAGAAACACGGAAACACCAGTAACATTCCATTCATAAATACACGCAAATTACTTAATACTACACATAAGACAATGATTGTAATTGGAAAACAATTAAAATACGAATACTTGACAAACACACAATGAAACTAAATATTATTCCATTGTTTCCCGAAAATTTTAAATGTCTTTAGAGAAAGTGAGATAGCAAACGTAGCAACACATGAGTATAAAACCTTCAACTTGAAAAACAACCTTCTAGCAGTAGGTCCTTTCTTAGTAGGTCCTACCATTTCGCATGATTTTGACTGCGGTAAACAAATTACAAAACATTTATAAAAAGGGTGAAACTTAATACTGTAACAAAAATTCGGTATAAACAATTCGAAATATACGAGCCGAACCTTTTCACTTAGTTGCCGTTTTACTTAAATTGGCAGCACGCCTAGCTCGCTTTTCTTATTTTGATTTCTTCCCTTGCATGTTAGGGCATCTCTATGTATTATTTGATCATTGTTCTTTCTAGTGAAGGTAGCAATAATTTATAAAGTATCGAAAAAAAAAATACTTCAAAAATTATCAAAAAATTTCTTCAGGGTGGTATTGAGTATCAAATATTTTTTACAGCTGTAAAACGAGCAACTGTTCAGTTCTGAAAGAGTGGAACAGTTAGTTATTTTACGATATAATAAATATGAAATTGAACGGTCAACTTACCTGGTTTACAATCCGGAATAGGGCCATCCCAATTTCCGTCGTAGCTGCATGTCAACACACCGAGACGTTCACGGTCACCGGGGCCATAGAAGCCGGTCTTACATGAACCAGTGATCGTCGTCCCGAACGGAAGACGCTCTGAGCAGGGGACCTCGCTGTCCGATAGGTCCGAGCAACTGAAGTTTACACTCGTGGAGACGGGCATCAAACATCTTTCTGGAAAATGAAAAGGGTGTTGTTCGTTTGTTTACACCATCATATTCCAAATTACACATACGCCAAATTATTCTTAAAGTCTCTAAAAACTGGCACTGACGAAATCTTCAGCAATCCTAATACTATGTCAATAAAGCAATTATACTCTAAAACAATACTTCTTTACATTCACAAATACAAAAAATAAGAAATAACAACAAACACACGTATTACGAACACAGAGATCTAGTCTGAGAGTCAAAAACACACCCAGCAAGCAACCACAAACACAACATTTGAAAAAAAAAAAAAAATGAAAAAAAAAAAAAAAATTATTAATATTTACAATAGGGGATTAGAGTAAAAAATATTCCCCATCGTGGCTTTACATTCCAGACTGGGATTTGGCCTTCTCCACTAATGCGCTCCACTGGCTGCGGCCCCTCACCTCGGTCCATTTACCTCGAGTCCTGCTTCTTCAATCTTCTTCCATGTAATCTATCTACCACTTCTTCGATCTGCCTCTGGGTCGCTTCCATTACGATGGCCTGGATTTGCTGAATATTTTGAAAGAATACCAGATGACAGGACACCACCAAGTGTACTGAGAGGCAAAACGAGGAAAAGGTGGATGACTTGTGGAAGAGGATTGCACCACGACGCGAAGATTTAAAAACTGGAGGTAAATGGCGAGAGACCGGATTTAAAAAAAAAGGCTGAATAAAGAATTCCTGTCATACTTTTCCAGGGTTCACTTATGGAATTGAGCAATCTTACTCAAGCAATCTGGAGGCCCAGGAGTCCATATGCTTTCCAGGCATGATGCAGTCACATTTTCTGTAGATAGATCGTAGTCCTCCTCACAGAAGTACTCGATGCTCATGTTCCCATCTACCCTGGTTCCCGGTGCAAAGGTCTCCCTTTCCTCTCCAACTGTGAACATACCGTTGCTCGGGTAAGCTGGTAAGATGCATTCGTATCTGGAATAGATTCGAAAAGACATTTTTTTACAGTGAATACTGCACAAGAGTCCCAACTGTTCGGGGGCCAGTGTGACTATGACTATTTGGGGTATTTTGTGATGCTGGGGGACTGAGGAGAATAAGTTAATATTACTATTTCTGATATAATGAGTAATGGCTATAAGGAACAAATGAA
>JAHDVE020002358.1:0-97656 GCA_022606495.2 Halesus radiatus | reverse complement strand
TAAATAAAATTTACTTGCGCACGCCGGGATTTGAACACGCGACCTTCGGATTCGTAGTCGAGAGCCTTACCCCTCGACCATGGAGGCCGTCGATAATAAAATGTTTGAATAGCAAAAAATATTACATATTTACTTCATTTAAAAAGTTGTACTTCATTGTTATTATTACGCGTGACTGTTTCGCCTTCCGAAAGAAGTTTTAAATTGTAATTATTAACAAAAAAATATGTTCGTAGTTTTATAATGGTAGAAGGTGGGATTCGAACCCAGGATCTCATGGTCTATCCGGGACCTGCGCTATATGCCAACTGAGCTACGGCTACCATATCGTATCGGTACTTGTATCGGTACCATACTTCGATTTCTAAGAACTGTCAATATTCTCCTCAATTAATTCCTCTTTTTTTGGCTGCTACCGTATGGCTGGTACCGTATGGCTGCTACCGTATGACTGCTACCGTATGGCTGCTACTGTATGGTTCCTACCGTATGGCTGCTACCGTATGGCTGCTACCATATGACTGCTACCGTATGGCCGATACCGTATGGCTGCTACCGTATGGCTGCTATTTTAATATTATCTTCAATGATTACAAATATTTTCAATAAGGTTTAAAATTGTATTAAGTTATAAAAAAAAAAAAATTATTGTTGTTACCGTGGTCGAAAATCACGATTGTCAAATCACGTTTTGTCGATTCACGTTTTGCCGACTTACCAAGTAAAACAATTTCCGTGATAGGATAGCAATGATTTGTCTTCTTAACAACTCTAGTTTTCTATAAGTACTATAGTATTCTCTTGTTTTGATTACGCGTACTATTTTTTTGTCTTTTGTTAAAAAACTGATATAAACTGATAACGTATCACAGGCGGGCCAGATTTTTGTGAATAGTAGTACCCAGAGGGCCATACATGATGGTACAAAAATAGTAGTTTTTGATGAACTCCGAAAAAATATCGGACTTTGGTGACATGGTGTATAAAAAAAGTTCCTATTGTGTTTGCATTGCGAAAAGCGCATTTCACGGGGAAAATCTCCATTTGTTTACGGTGCCATTCAAGCCACGTACTTTACGGTGCCATTCAAGCCACGTACTACGTGTCAGTGTTAGGAATATAAAATACAATCTGTGAAACGAAATAATAAAATGTTGAGACCCTCGGGTTCTGAGAACAATGGACGGGACGTAAAGAATTTTCCGCAATTCGCGTGTTAAATCATCTCCCGAATAACAAGATAGTAAAACTGAGTGACGACCGTAAAATTCAGCAGCAGGAAACTGTTGCAATTTAAGATTGAAGCTCTTTCGAACAAGGTAGTTAGTTACATATAATATATGTAAAGACCAGGATTTCGAGAAAAGTACCCAATTGTTTGACAGAAACGTCTCAAAATATTATTTTAAAAGTTATGAGCATAGTAACTACATTCTCACACTGAGTGAAAACCGTAAATATCTTCATTGTGAAACAGTTGGAAAATTAGATTGAAGTATCTTCTGAACATGGTAATTACTGATTTGGCCTGAATACACCTAAATCTTTTGTACCAGCGTCTAAGATTATTCGCAAAATCGTAAGTGCAATAACAAAATGGTCTAACCGAGTGACGAGCATACAATCCTTTACCATAAAAGAGTGTTGGAATTTGAAGGAGGGAGGCTCTTCCGAAAAATGAAGTTACTAATGTAATTTAATGGAAATTCTTTTTTCCTCATCTTACATTATAACCCAACGCCGCTTTAACAGATTTCCGAATACAGATGTGACATCTATCATACAAAGAAGAATAATAAGTGTTGAAATATAATCCCACTATAATTTTTACTAAATTTATAGTTAGAAATATTACTGCAGAAATCCTAGAAATTCGCATATTCAAAAAAAGTTAAAAAGCAAATTTACTAAGGACATTTTCTTAAAAATGGTTATCTTAAACAAATTCAGCTTATTTTTACTTTTGCTGCGTAAAAAAATAATACCTAAGCAGAAACAGCATCCAGATTTGCAAACGGCCAATTTGTAACAAAGACGGTGAAACTAAAAATGTGCGCCCTGTGAAAACTTGTTTCGTGCTTCAGAAAAGCTTTCCAAGAAAAACGTGATTTCACCCTGCAGTGATTTTTTTGCAACATTTTTTACAAAGTTTTTACAGATATATATCTAAGCGGATTAAATTTGTTCTACTATTGTTTGTATGGCATCAATTCGACTGCCAACAAACGGTACCTATACTTGTTTTATACGTGCCCCTCCGAAAGCACAGTATGTTAAAACTGTTTGGCATGTTTCTATAATAAAGTGGTGTATATAAGAATAAGATTGTAGAAAATAATATTAACATAACCTAAATGAAATATGAAAACGGAAGAAACGACAGGAAATAAAAAGATTTCACTCGCATCTGGGACTCGAACCCAGGACCTCTGCCTATCCGGGTCAAACGCTTAACTAACTTAGCTAATGAGACCAGTTCAATTAATGCTATCTTCATCGATGTCATATCTCAAATTCAAGTTTTGTTAATATTATTCACCATTTTTTATCCCACTTTATTGGCAGCTATCTTTGTAATGATTACATAGTTCCAAAAGAACACAATTGCACACTTGACAGTGTCCTCGGATTAATATCCATTTTTTTGTTAATATGAGACATCTATTGACTTTTTTATAAAAATATAATGAATATATTCAATTTTTAATTATTAATTATTTTTATTGAGTTTTAAAAAACTCATTTTAATATTTAATCATTGTAGAAAATAATATTAACATAACCTAAATGAAATACGAAAACGGAAAAAAAATTACAGAAAAAGAAAGATTTCAGTATTAATGCTTTTTATTTTCTATCATTTTTTCCATTTTCATATTTCATTTACGTTATGTTAATATTGTTTTAAAATTAGGTTTTTAAATCTCAATAAAAATTATTAATAATAAAAAATTGAAGAATAAATTATTAAAAATTACTTATTCACCAATTTACTAATATACGGATATCAACATGTTTCTAAAGCGATGCTTTCCTCATCAGGAATATACAGAATACTAACAAATAATAATGTCAAGTATTCGATATATATTATGTATTATTGATACATATTACAATACCAGACATTATAATTTTTTAGTAATCTGTATATTCCTGATGAGGAAAACATCGCTTTCAAAACATGGTGATATGTATATATTAATAAAGTGGTGATTACAAAGTAATTTTTAATAAATTTATTAATAATGACGCCACAAAGTGATTACCAATCTTTTGAAGAAATCATAAGATTATTTATTAAATGATACCGATTCAACGGAAAAGTGGAGCATAAGTAAAAATTCTAATTTTTATGTTTATTTTGCAAACGGTATCTGGGGCGGTGCATTATGATGTTTGAATAGAACATGTTCTTTTAATGGCTGTTGTGAGTTAGGCTTCCTTATTAAATAAAAGCAATTCAAGAAATTAAAACCAACGATTTTCTCTTTTTTACATAATGATAATTTAAGCGGCTGGGAATGTTAAACACACCCCCGGAAAAGCACAATAAAGGACAAAGATATTTTTTAATTCTCTTCGTTTCGTTCTGCAGTTTACGGAATGCGAATGCTCTGGCTTACGGGCGGTAGGAAATCCCGAAAATTCCTAGTAATAACGAACAAGTGCTCTTCTTATACGGAGTGAACCAAAGACAAAAGATGGATGGTCTTAATCACTGTATCAAATAATTATTTTTTTACATAAAATTATTCAGCCTAGTTATTTTTCCTTTCCTGGCTCACCGTCCGCACGAGGGTAGAATTATCAGCGTTCAATTTTGAACTGCTACTCGCACTTAAAACTTTTTTTAGAACACCGCATTCTGTCCTCCATTACTCCAATTCCCTGCATTCCCCCATTGGTCAATATAATTATCAGCAAACGCGAACGAATGAGTTCTTCCTAAGTACACAAACTCATCCACTTGCTCTAAGGCTTCACTGTTAAGAACCATGGGTATTTCACTGCAATTCAAAGCATTAACTTTTGTTTTACAGGTTTTAAAATATTGTTTTATTATTTAAAACGTAATAGAAAAACTAGTTTAGTGACCGGCAGATATGTCAATGTGAAAAACTCGAGTAACCCGGATCGTTAAACTAATAATTTGATTTGGGGGTGATGTTTGAAAACACATTTTTCAAACATCACCCCTCGAGGAATTTCAACCGTATTATTTATTTACTTTTCAAAATAGTTTTCTAAAGGGTAGTTTTAACTGTATGTGTGGTAAAACCATGTAAGATCGTGTAAAAAATATTGAGATTCGTAAAGAATGCAAGGCTGATGTAAGCGTAATGAGTAAGATTAAGAAAAGTACGCTTAGATGGTTTGGGCATGTAGAGCGAATGAACAAAAGAGTGTAAGAAGAATATATGGCGCGAATGTGAATGGAAGAAGAAGCCGGGGATGACCGAGGAAGACATGGTACCATTAAGTGAATCAAATACTTGAGTCGGGCCATGTCAGAAGTCGAAATAATAGAAGAGAATTTATGTTACAAGATCGAGTTTTTTGACGGTCCGTCCTTTCTGCCTTCCCCCGCGGAGAAACGGCGTGATGGTTAATTAGTTAGCTCGAACTGTTCATATAATATAATCAGTATTATTATTATTACACTTATGGACATAATTTCAAGCGTTGTAATTTTTATATTCGACTTCAATCTTGCTTCCAAAAATACAAAACAAAATTCCCATAGGAGCTTTTAAATACCGTATACAATTAATAATAATCGTTGAAAAGACCTAGAAATTCCGGACAGAAAAAATTAGGTATTTTAAAGACACTAAAGCAGAACAAAATTTAAGTTTTTGTAAAAAAATTTAAGTAATATGTATACATGTAAGGAAAACCGAAGTTCGAACATGATGTTTGGAATAAGTTTAACTAGATCAAAACAGAACAGATAAATAGTTTACTTAAGAAAGTGATAAACATATTAAAACCTTTTTTTTTACCTCATTTTCGGTAAGCTTGAGCTTAAACGAACGTTGGGAATAAGTTGGATTCAAGCTTTATCCGTATATGTAGAATCCCTTTCTGTAAAAGTACTTGTATCTCTCGCATCCACATCCAGCGGGAACGTTTATTAGCTCAGACAGAGTTGCACGTATCCGCATGACGTGGTTAAACTTGCAGATTGCTTGCACAATAAAGGCCATAAGCCAGCGAATGTTCCGCAAACTTTATTACACTCTCCACTCCCCGTTCTCCGTTCTCCACTAGTCCCCCTTCTAGGAAAAATAAACACCAAATACTCGGGCTGATGTAATATTTCGAATGCGGTTAATTGAAACGAATGAAGAAATTCAGTTCATGAGGGAATTAAGTATCTAGGTACTACGTATTATTGTTGAAGTATTGGCTAACTCTGTGTTGTATTACAACGTTTGTTGGAGCATCAAAATTTGTTTTTGTCACCTACACAATTATTTTGGTGTGTATTTTCTCAATATCAAAATAATATATAAATAATTTATGGATTTATCACACAATTAAAATCATTGGGTTAATTATATCATTCACGTCATTATAAAACAATTAAGAAAAACCTGGCGCCATTAGAAGCAGGGAAAATAGATTTCAACTTTAAGTGCCTCACAGAAAGATAATTTGAATTATTGAAATTATTGTTGAGTAAATTTTTGTTTACTGAAAATATTAATAAATCGTTTCAAACGGAATAAAAATTGGTTGGGGATAAATAAAATCATATAAGCTTTAAACGCCGAAACAGCTATCCCAATCATAAAAACTAAATTACTTGCAGAACTTAATAATAGCATTAATATTTTTTTACCTTTAAATTATTAAAAAAAAAATACATAATCTAATAGAAAACGTTTCTGCCGTAACGAAAAATCGCTTGCGATACTAAAATTTTGACGATAGATTTTTATGCGATGTGCGTCGACAATTTTTTGAACATAATTGAGAATTGATCCTGAGATCACCAAAGCTTTTAAAAAAATTCCTCAACTCTCATAGATCACGTTAAAAAAGCTTTTTGGTTTGTTATCATCTAACTATTCCATGTCCATTTTAAACATCCCTGAACATTTTTGTCTTTTAGACAGTTTTAAGTTTCTTGTTACTTAAATTACGCACTGAGACTTGGTACAATGAACACAATTATTTAAGTATTCAATTTATTTTTTATAACTTACTCGAACCCTTGCAATCATCATAAGGATAGCAGCCAACATTTTTACGGTTTCGTGGTTCATTTGGGATGTGTTAATATTATCTTCTTCAATGATTAAAATATTACAATGAGGTGTACAAACTTCAAGAAGTTATAAAAAATAAATTGAATATTTCTTTCCAGACTTGTAAAATAAGGCAATAGATGTCTCATATAAATAAAAATCGGGTAGGTATATCCGAAACTCTATCCAGATTACAATTGAGTTCTGGATGAAGCTTTGCAATCATCATAAGGATAGCAGCCAATAATATGGGATTTAAAAAATGGAGGATAATATTAACAAATCTTGAACATGAAGTACGATATCGGTGTAAATGGCGTAAATTGAACTGGTCTCATTAGCTAAGTTGGTTAAGCGGTTACCCCGGATAGGTAGAGGTCTTAAGTTCGAGTCCCAGGTGCGACTGAAATCTTTTTAATTTCTGTTGTTTTTTCGGTTTCGTGGTTCATTTGGGATGTGTTAATATCATCTTCTTCAATGATTTAAAAAAATTATTTAAGTAGTTATTTTTTTATTAATGAGAACACTTTTCATATGACAATTCTTCTCCTTTCACGGAATTTTCTTTGAATGATCTGCCACTTGGTCCACGCGTACATCGCCTTTAAAAATAAAGTTTAACTTTATTATTCAGCAAACTATGTGTCAGTATACTGATTTATAAGACTCAATTTATTTAATTAATAATAATAATTCATATCTATACCATCTAACGAACCTAAACATGTTTAATGTCCAATTGTCCGCACTATTAAATCGTGCGCAATTATGTTAAAAGAGTCATATAAAGCATGTCACGCTTTGAAGTATTTGCATACAAAAATGTAGGTAACGACATAATAACAAGATTTTATTCGTTTGGCATGCAATACCAAACTTGGAACCTAGTTTGCATTATAATGAGTATTTGATAAACATACCCTGGCTGTTACCATGTGTCGTTTACAAAGGCGATATTTCTTCCTAGCCCACACCACGCCTGTTTATTGGGAAAGTTTTTTCGAACTTTCCGAGAATAAATACCTACATGAAAAACATAACGTTTCTGTGTGACGTTCGTATTCCAACCCCTAAGGCTAAAAATACCTCTTTCAAGCAAATGGCCTATTATTTAGGCGTAGGCGTGTCTTTTAATAGAAAAATCTAGTATATTTATCAGATTATGGGCGAATTATATTTTTAGCAATTCATGTCTTCAGAAAAAAATCTTTTTGCTTACTAATATTATAATTTTGTTTTAAATACGTTTTTATCAGCCCAAAGTTTTATTTACCCAAAAAATGCGCTTATTTTTGTTTTGTTATTTACAAATACTCTTCAATTTAATCTTTGTTATTTTACATGTTCATAAGAAGCTCTTCACTGGAGAATAAATTTATTTCCTATGTTATGTAAATATCTTCTCAACTTGAAATATATCTTATTTATTTACAGCTACGTATTAACATTTACTATTTACCTCAATTTTTATCTTAAATTAGTTGTACACAATTTTTTTCTTTTTTTATTTCAATGTTGTATTACCTACACAGAATCTAATTTAACGCAACGTTTTTTACACGTGTTCTTAACTTCTATATTTTTATCTTTGTTGCTTTTCATACCCATAAGGGCACTTTGTAACACATTTTTCATATTATTATTGTTTATGTCTTTTACTACAAGATATATTATATAAAAAAACGAAAGGCGTTAATGATTTAAATTAATTAATAGGTATTTTGTTTACACCATTTAATATATAAACATCTTTTTTTTTTTTTTTTACGTGAATACCGCACAAGAGTCTCAACTGCTCCCAACCGTCTGGAGTCAATTGAGACTATAGCATCAGGTGGGGAGTGTTGAGGCTGAAGGTATTGGGGTGGGGAAGGAGAAGGGGAAGGAAGGTGGGGAAAATACCCATATTCAGATCTAGTCTCAAACACGGCTTAAAGCCATTTCAAGCAACGTTTCAATTCTGAACGGTGGTCTTTCACCAGGGCGATACTGAGAGTATCTTCCACTCTTAAATTTATTAATTGATAAACTAAAGTTCTTTAAAACTTAAGACAAGATTTTTGTGCATAGTGCAAAGGGTAACAATTATTATTTTTATAAACAATAATTATTAATCTAAAACACTAAATCAACGGTAGAGCATCTGACCGGACATTAGAAGAGTGCGGGTTCGAGTCCTGCCGGCGACATTTATCTTTGCTCGGAAGGTTTTTTCAATTTGGATGAGTGTTTTAGATTAATAATTATTGTTTATAAAAATAATAGTCTTAAATTTATTTTAACATTTATAAATATATTTAGAATATTACTAATAAATGAAAATAATATCTTTTTAATTTTTCTGATATGAATATATTATTTAATATTTTGCAATATTTATTTTTTACGTTATCATCAATTTTTATATTTTTAATTAATTACTTTCATAGCTTATTGTTATTTTTTTTTACAATTTGTAATTATTATTTAGTGTGCTGTATATCCTGATGAAGAAATCTCCGCTTTCGAAACATGTTGATGTTTATACGGGGTATTAAGAGACATGCCTGACTTACTTTAACCAGTGATTTCTGACCTTATTTGGAGTAAAAAATGTAAATGAAATTTTTGTCTCACATAAGCATATAGAAAAAATGGTAGATTTTTGGGAGATAAGGTAGTGGTGGGGTGTTGGGCGATTAGTCGGCGGAGTGATCAGTGACGTTATGTAAAAAAATTGTTTTATTTGAAACAAAAAATATTACCGGAGATGTTACAGCCTGTTGTTACAGCTGTTTCGACCTTCAAGGCGATTTTAAAACTGCCACAATAATAAAAACTAAAAATGCTGGCAGAACTTAATGATAACATTATTAAATAAATAAAAAAAAAAATAATAAAAAAACAATCTGCCTTTTCAGAGAGGCAGATTTTGTTTTATTGATACTGCCATTACAATGGAATTTGCATCAACCACATCAAGCATAAAAACTTGAGATAAAATCAACATGTTTTGACTTATATTTATACATATATTATTATGTGAAGTTACTTTCCACACTCCGGGGTGGGTATTTGCTGCTATTTTTTTTTTTTTTTTTTTATATGAATACCTCACAAGAGTCCCAACTGCTCCCAACCATCTGGAGCCAGTGAGACTATGCCATTCCCAATTGGGGAATGTTGTGAGGCTGAAGGTATCGGGGAAGGGAAGGAGAAGGGGAAGAGGAAGGTTGGGAATACCTGGCTATTCAGATCTGGTCACCAAACACAGCTAAAAGCCATTTCAAGCAACGTTTCAATTCTGAATGGTGGTCTTTCACCAGGGCGATACTGAGAGTATCTTCCACTCTGGAACGTGTGCAAATATACTCTATATTATTTTTTAATGAATTAATTGTGAAACAACACAAATTAATTAAATAAAAATTACTTGCGCACGCCGGGATTTGAACCCGCGACCTTCGGATTCGTAGTCGAGAGCCTTACCCCTCGACCATGGAGGCCGTCTATTGATCCCATTGGCTGTAAAGTAGGGTAAGTTTCACGTTGATGCGGTAGTATTTTTATGGACCTCTTAGTTTTGATTTACGTGGCGTGGCCGTTGTTTATGTCGTGATAACTGCTCGTACCTGGGACCCGCCACTGGTTATGTGCCTTTGCAGGAGAATTTATGATATCACTCCACTGCACTCAAAGTTTATTGAATAATATTTTGCGTGACCTGCACGCCGTATCAAACCTGCCGGGTTTTTGATGCAGACAATGATCGTACCACACAATCCTTTTTTTTAATAGTTGCAGAAAATAGTTTTTTTTTTAACTATCATATTTTAAATAATTTATAATACATATACTCGTATATGCATGTATATTCTGCAAACTTGGGGTTAAATAGTAAATTTTAAAATAATAATTTCTCGTTTCTCACTTGAAATTATCCGAGTACAGTTAAATGTTTGGACTCCATCATAGCTTGTTTTGTGTGTTGAAGACTGGATTGTGAGTATACTTATGACATCTGTACAATCATTATTTTTATACGTGTATGTGTATATATTTTTGAAATATAAATGACTATATAAGATACAACTACGTATGTTACATCATGATGTATAAGTATAGTATAATATGAGTCCGTTATATTCACAGTCTTCTTCATTACGGATTGCTGTTCGATGCGAACCGTAGGTTGTTGGGTTGGTGTCATAATCATAGTTTATATTTCCATATATTGATGTTGTTTGTGAACTTGTACTTTTAATTTCATTTGAAAGGGAATTGTATAATTTTGTAGCATGGTATTTATGGTTTTTCTGGCCATAAGATGTATTTAATTTTAGATTTTTAAGTAGATTTGAGGTTTATGCCCCTGTAATGTAGATATGTTAGTCGGTTAGGTACTCAATTTCACTGATAAAGTTGAGAAGAGCAATTTTTATGCAGTTTTATAATACTAAAAATATTTAAGTTAAAAAAAAATTGGCGCAGTTCTTACGGGTAATTTTAAGTTTATTTTTAGTGTTTGAATGAGCTGCTTCATGTGGATGTTTATTTATAACCTCCACGTTCGTGTGTATCAGATTATATTTTATTTTCTTGAATAAAAGACAAATATTGTATTAGTATCTACCTACGAGTAATGTGTCGGTGTGTTAAAAAGATTTTTTGTATACATTTTTTTTGGGGGTGAGATATTTGTATTCATTTTAATATGTTTGGTTTGTATTTCCCCAAATTTCTATGAAGATACTATTGTGTGATTGAATTAAACTTCTATATTTTAATATGTTGTATGTTTTGAATGTAACGAATATTTACGACAAAGATTGGTTTATGGGCGAGAGGGATGTCGGAGAGGAATTATTTATTATTTCGAAATATTGATAGTATTATTACGCAATACGCTAAAAATAATGTTTTTAAATAGAAAAATATTTATTAAATATTTTATAAATTTATCAAAATCTAATCGGAAATATTACTTTTTCTAACCGACCGTATGTTTTACAAAATATTTAAAATATGAAAATGATTTTTAAAGTGAACGGTCAGAAATGAGAATATTTCTGACTTTATTTTGATAAATGCTAAGCGCATGCAAATTAAAAAAAAACGTATTAAATATTTTTCTCTTTAAAAACACCTTTTTTATCGTATTGCACAATAATACTATCATTATTTTGAATTAATAAATAATAACTCTCCGACGTCCCTCTCCCCGTTAATAGGATTAATTTGGATGATTTTATAGTTGACTTACAAAATCACATAACAAAATTAAAACATTAGTCAGAGTGTCTGTGTTAATATGCTGTATTAATTGTGGGAGTAATCAGAAGTATGGAAAACACCCCAAAAAATATTATCTATTTAAAGGTATGGTTTAAATATGAATTAAGTTAATTTTATTTAAGGAACCTATTGATCGACACTATATATATTTTCAATATTTATGTAGTTTACTCTAAACGAATTTCGACCATTATTGAAAAATAATCAATTGAGCAAACCGTTTACAAAAAGTCGAAGTTAAATGCGTGAAAACATCTGAAAATTCAAGTAGATTTATTTTTAAATTATGTCATTCATTTTATTCACAGCCAGAGAGACTAACACCTTAACGGCTTGGAGTAAAATCGTTACGGCTAAATCGTTTTACATCTCCGAATAACCGGGTTTAACTGTGCGCATCCACGAGAAAATAATCAACCCCCGAGCTTAGGCGTATCCACCTATGAATGCGGGAATGAAATAAACTTACCAAATACTTCATACGCTCTATTAATGCTGGTGTTTTCTATTAACATCAAACAAATTATTTCTGCAGCGCAAACTTATCTGAATGAAGGAATTCTCCACGATAAAAGTAGTTTATTTATTAATTATTTAACAATTTGTCTAAAAATCACCGTAAGTTTGTTTGTTTCTTTGTCCTTTATGTGTGGCTATATTAAGCATAGGAAATATTTGAAATTTTCAAAATATCTTCTTTCCACTTTCGTGAAGATTTCTAAAGTATTACAACCACATGAAAATACATCTGAATAGCTATTTTACCATTAAAAAACTCTCACAAAACTGTCAACCATATCACACTTTGAGAATGTCATTTTGCAAACCATAGATAGTTTTAATTAAAATTCAATTTTCTAATAAAGTGTTAATAATGAATTTAAGTGAAGTACTTACCTAAATCGAATATACTTTGAATGAAATCAAGAATTATAGGTAATTTAAATAGGTACTTATGTTAGGTACCAAATATGATGATTTTTTTTAAACAATTCGGTTTTCAAATAAATTCTTTAATTGAATGAATTTATACCGACAGTTTGTTTGTTTTCATGTACATACACGACATACATACATTGCATACATATGCAATGTTCATAGGTGTATCCGCTATAGACTAAAAAAACTACTGGACCGATTTACGCGCAGTTTTTTGCAAAATGATCTATGTTGTCCGGAGAAGGTTTATAGGTAGGGGTAGGGGTAGGGGTAGGGGTAGGGTTAGGGTGTGGGGGTAGGGGTAGGATTAAAGGTAGGAATTAGGGGTGAGAGGTGGGGTGGGGTTGGGGTGGGGTGAGGGGTGGGGTAGGTGGGGGTGGTAGGGGTGGGGGGTAGGGATTGGGGTGATTTAGGGTAGGGGAGGGGAGGGCAGGGGTAGGGTTAAGGAAATTTAAGGGAGTAGAGGTAGGGAGTGGGGGTGCCAGGTAGGGTAAGGATAATATAATGAGACCAACTTCGGGTACTTCAGTAATAAAAACCATTCATACATAGGAGCAACATAGTTTGGGTAGTTAATAAGCTAAAAATAGATACATATAGGATCAAATTGGTTAAAGAGGAGTTTTAGGAGTTTTATTTTAAATTAAACTAACGTAAAATATAAGAAAGAGAGGAAGATAGGATGGGGACAAAAGATTCTGTCGATACATTCCATACTCGTGCATTAATTTGTGATCGTACGCAGTACTTCGGTTCGATATTTTTGAAGGTTATTGTTAAGAATATCGATATCATTAAATTGTGTGTTATATTGAGCATATATACGGGGAATTTATCCTAGGGTTAGTCCTGTGTGTGAGCAAATGTAAAATGGTCTTGACGATATGTGGGTTTTATTATTCAAAATTTTCAATAATAAAATTTGACTAAAAGTGGTTGAAGGGAGTTGAAGTACAGAAATTTTATGTTTTCAGTGTTATTTGTAAAGTTTAAATATTATTTTCAATTTATATATGAGTATTTAAAAAAAGGCTTGGTAAGAAGGTATCCACTTCGGTATCCAGGTATCATATAAGCGAGGGCGGATATACGCAGCATAGAGGGACTACAGAGTCCTTTATGTTACGGAAACGTTTTGATATGCGAATTAGATATCCCAGCATTTCATTGTCTTTGTTGATTACTTGATAACATCCCTTTGCAGCAAAAAGTCGTCAAGTGACAAAATCCTTTTTCTGACATATTCGCAATCAAAGACTTTTTAATATTTGAGACGATCATATCTTTTAGGTGAAGTGTCATAGGATATTTATTTTTTGTGTACGATAGTTTTTTAAATTTAGTAATATTAAAAACAACAACCCATCAAATACACTTGGAGAGTTTTTGCTGGTTGGAAATGTGTCGTATTTGATTTAGTAATTTAAAAAAAATCGAATAATAAGGACAACAACGATCAGTTAGTAGAGATCTGATGATTTTTATCCTGAATAGACAATATTGAAAGTGTTCGATTTTGGCATTTAACACAATTTTGACAAAATTCGTATTTTGGGACTGTATGCTGCAAAGAGACGAATTTATTTTGATAAAATTTAGTTTAACATGCAGAATTACCCAAAGGTCTCTGATAAAATTTACTTCACTGATATGTATCACTTAATGTATACTAAAATAAAATTTTATTTTTGTAAGTCCAAATGATACTTTATTGAGATATTTTTAACAAATTTGTTAACTTCGCAACATACAAAAAGACGATTGAGGTCCTCTTGAAGTTTGATGCTGTCTTCCATTGATTTGACAACTGAGAATATGTTTTTATCATCTCTGCATATGCTAGGTAATTAGCAAGAAAAAATCAGTTGATTTTATCTCTTCGACGGGGCAAATGATTACAATTGCTAAGAGCAAAAATGAAATTCAAGATTAAATTATTTTAATTTCGCAGTCTAGAAGGTCCCTAACAGCGTACGTTATTTAAATTGTGTAATCCAGTAAAGTTGGTGTCATAAACTTAAGTATGCTAGGGTGACTTTGAAAACTTTTCTCTTTCCAAAAGTCTCACAGTTGACGCCTTTAATTAAACCGTATTCATTAATAATCACAGAGAATCATGTACGAGTAATATAATATTTAATCAGTTCTTCAATAAATGCAAAACTATTCTTAATAAAATGAACAAGAAATGTTTTACATAAACCACTACTTAATAGATAAATATCAACATGTTTCGGAAGCTGTATAATATGTACGTTATATTCTGATGAGGGAAGCTTTGCTTCCGAAACTTATTGATATTTATATATTTAAATATATGTTTGCAAAAAAAACTACTTTAATATTAAATCATTTAGAAGCGATTTCGAACAGTTACGTTAGAAACTACGGACAGCATTCAGTATTCCTGGCAAGAGATAAAACTAAATCTATGATATTTTAATAACAAATATATTATCATATTCTCTGTTATTTTGAAATAATAATTAGTGAAATCATGTACAAACTGGGAGATACTCTCAGTATCGCCCTGGTGAAAGTATGCTTTATACCACCATTGAGAATCGACACGATGCTTCAAATGAATTTAGCCGTGTTTCATGACCAGATCTAAATACCCAGGTGCTACCCCACATTTCTCTTCTCCATCTCCTTCCCCTCTCCAATATCCTCATCCTCACAATATACCCAAATTGGGGATGCCATAGTCCCACTGGCTGCAGATGGTAGGGAGCGGTTGCGACTCTTGTACGATGTTCATAATTTTAAAAAAATCCTCTTATTTTGAAATAATAACGATGAAAATTAAGTGTACATACTGTAAAAGTATAGATTTATTACGTGATATAAGGTACCTTCACATGTTTTTTTAATCAAAATAAAGCAGCGGGCTGGCACTTTGACTGCGGAGTTGTGTCGATATTAATGATACAGGGGTCCGGTGACTCCCTCGCAAAGAACATGGAGCCAAGTAGTGGAGAAGGCAGTTTTTCGGCTCAGCCCTCAGAGAAGGGCGGTGGCGGTCTGGTAACACGACATTTAGATTTATAGTCGCCCGTTTCACTTTAAGACAAACGGCCGGTATCAGATTCTAGCTACAGGTATTTGGCACGTGAACATTGACGCGTTTCTCAAACTTTTTTACAGTCGTCTAAATAACGCTCTTGTATTTTAGCAGTTAAATTAATCCGCATTTGAAATTGACAAAATCTTCTTTTATAATAAATTATCAACCTTTTTAATAATAAAAAATACCATCTCGAGAGTAATTCATCGTAAGATACCGCATATTTACCCTTGTACTAACATACTCAGAAACTTGACATGGAAACTCATTTATGCATATTCGGAAACTCACGGAAAGATTCCGTCGCCGAATATTTTACTACTACGAATAGAATTCTTTCGGTTATAAATATACAATAAAAATGAAAAAAAATAAATTTAATGGACATTTATGGTTGTTCGTTTCACATTGATGTTGAAAAATTATTAATAATAATAATATATTAATAATAATTTTTATGCTGCTGTTTTTGTAATAAAATCACCTCAAGAGAGACAATACAACATTTTTAAATCCAGGAAGAGAAAATTACATTTCCACTTGACCAGAATGATAACCTAAATAAGAGCATTACAATTGTATTCACTTTAATTATTTGATAAATTTAACTTCTTTTTACATATACCTAGCTTTTTTTACATTTCATCGAGAAGGCAATTATATAAATTGCCTCCCCTCGTAGCTAGTGGATTGCTTGCCATATAGTGCATGTTTGGTTTTTAAATGTATGTTAACACGTTGTTTTGCTAGGCTTTATCTTATTATGTACAAACAGATACATAAATATATTTCACTGGGAGGTCTCTTTAGATTAACACGCTATATTAGAAAGTTTTAGATTGGGAAGATACGATTTTGCACGCACAATATATAGTATTAAAATACTGCACATTGGACGATATTGTAGTTGCTATTTTATTCCTATTTATTATCGATATTACATTTATTAGAAGGTTAATGACAAAATAAGAGGTGATTTTTATTTTACGTTTTTACTGTTCGAATTTTGGACTGGATAACAAATTTTATAAAAAAATACCTTAAATACATAAAAAAATTCAACTTACGTTTGAATGAAGTTATCAATAAGTATTCACATTTACATATATGGTAGTTATTCACAATTTCGTAAACAGAATTGTTTTAGACTTTTTGTATAACAGCAGATCTACGCATTTGTGCACCATTGCATGAAATAATATATTCTGTAAATGACTTTAGGTAGGTACTAACTGGCTAGCTTAGCTATGTAAATTAAGTTTGCAACTGTACCATTAACGAATATGATTTTCTAAAGAGATGAGTTTTTATCTTCGCTCTGATTTCTGTCGAGTCTTTAATCATTCTTTCATCCTGTGGAAGTTTATTTCAGACTTTTGGGCCCAACACTCCGAAAGCAAGCTCACCAAACTTAGTATCGGGTGTGTGTTTTGGTTCCTTCAACATTCCGATAGTTTATGACGTCACTGATCTAAGAGTTGACTGTTATGAATTGGATTTTTCAAAAATGTACTGTTTTGATAAGAAAGCTAGAGCCATGCCGTTAATTGACTTAGAATAAAACAACCATCAAGCGTTGCTGACGTCATTCTATACCAATCGGGACGCTATTGTGGAGAAATGTGGATAGATTAATAATGACGGTGACGTAATCTCATAAAAATTTTGTATGGTGCATTCAATACTTTAAATCGTTCCCCTTTTAACCAGATACATATCTTTTTTTTTTGATGGGTGCATGCAGTAAAATTAAATAATAACGTCGAAAAATTTTTTTTTTGAAATTCTTCACTCTAGTACAAAATTAAGAAGAGTTGGCGTATTTTCATATTGTATTATTTGTCTGTTGCTTAAACCAAGAGACTTATCAGACATAAATAAGATAGTGCCCGGAAAATGCGTCTCCGATGTTTAAAATCTCCGGATCTTGCCAGATGTGGGAGGCATGGGGTGGTTGCATGTAGGGCGGGTGAATGGGCGGGGACGGGGTAAGAGGCAAGGAGCCCTGGGGTTTCTTCCGCGCTGTCACCAAAAGGCTCGTAATTAAATCAACCCAGGTGGGCGGCACTTTGCGGCCGGGCGGCAATCGATAAGGCAGGCGGTTGCGAAAGCGATGCGAAAACGTTGCTGTAAGACAACGGGCATGGACTTAACTGACAGCAGAATGGCCAGGGGACACACAAAAGGTAGAGACACAGCAGAATAACAGCTCAACTAACCAAACAATTTTCGAAAATCACTGAAACGTATTTTTTTAAGTACCGTCTGAAAAATTCACATATTCTTTTATTATACACTTAAAAAGTTGTTTTAATTCTTCGGTTGGGTCATATTTAATAATCAGAATAAAATACAGAAAGTACGTATCCTATGATTTATGAATGTGACTGAAGCAAGGAGTGGGTTCCAAAATATAGTTGTGTGGCAGATCAATCTCTTTTACTCGCCTTGCGGCAAACGGTGCTATTATCACTAAACTTAATTATTTTATTACATCAATTTTAGCAAAGAAGAGCATTATAAAAATCGAAACACGCGAGTGGAGATAAAAGATCAACAACTTTGTTTACTTAATTTTTTATTTATTTAACTTCAAATAGAACACCTTTACATTGGTTACACGTATTCTAATATGAACATAATACGTCATAAACAAAATTAAAAAAATAAATTAAGAGATCAGACATCAAAAATTGCACTTTAGGTATTTCGTCACTTTCTACAAAAATTTCAACACATTTTCCTCTTCTATTATATTGGCCGGTATTCCTTAGAAGGTATTCATGGCTCTGTATAGTAATGAGTTTTTCCATTTTGTTTTCTTTCGAAAGGAAGTCTTATTTAATTTCTTCTTGTTGTAAAGTGGTTATGTTTGTGTTGATGTTTATTAACTTTTCTCAAGAATTCTGAATTTTATTGAACTATTAAGGAAGGAGATACTTTCGGTAGCACCCTGGTAAAATACAACAATCCAGGTCGACACGTTACTTAAAATGACATCGGCTGTGCTTAGTGACCAGATTTGAATAGATAGTTACTTCCAAACCGTTCCCTTTTCATCTTATTCTCCTTACTACATCGTTCAGCCTCACAACGTACCCAAAATGGGGTTGCCTACCCATTGGCTGTTAGCAGTTCGAGAATATTATGCGGTAATCACACAAAAAAATATTTATTTCATTGTCTTAGCTATAAAGTAGTTTTCTTTACTAACAGAACATCAGGTAAAAATAATAACTCATGCATCCGTCTACTCTATCTACAATTGTCCATGGAAGCGAGGAAGTGAAGACTTCCCTGCGGTACGTTCTAAATTTTCCAACTCCGGACAGTCAAGTTGATTTGAATTCATTTGACACTTGTATTGTGAGTGGAATAAGTGGAATGCCTGGGAGTCGAGAGGTCAGAATTACTGAGAGGTCAAGAGGGTGTTTTCAAGATATCAAGTGCTTTGAGAAATTGGAAAAGGAGACGTAAATCGACAGTTACTCGTCGTCATTATTTGTAGTTCTGAACGAGAATAATAAACTTATCGAAATGTATGTAGTAACATAATTATGTTGACAGAAATAAATTTATTTATTTCATTTTTCTTAAGACCTTTTTTCCATGCTAATTTTATATCGGTATAAAAGATCCAAGATCGAATCAAAATTTGGGGTCAAAATAGTTAATAAATATATGTTAAACCTGTTTTCTTCAATAAATGTATAATTTATTTAAGTAATTAGAATTACTTTGTGTACTGCACTGCTTAAGTAAATAATTAAATATTTAATTTAATATTGAACAGTCGTAAACACAGAATAATTCTTATTAATTTTATTATTTATTAAATTCTCAGGATGGTATCTCATTTAAATAAAACTGCTGGTAAAATGAATATTTTCGAAAATAATGGTTTTTTCGAGCATGGACTAAGTGATGTTATTCACACAGGAAAATACCAAAGAAATTTGTGGAGACAACGAAAGATCCTTTATTCATTTTTTTACTCTGTCAATGAGCATTACTATTTTCTCTTTTAAAACATAATTCGTAGAATTCGATTAAATTTAATGCAAATAAAATTTCATGGTGTTATTATTATGTTCTGCAAGTATTTTTGTTTTGTATTATTGTGACAGCTGTTTCGGCGTTCAAGGCCATTTAAAAATTATGGTTAATCAGTAACACATTACAAATGTAAAAACCTCACAGAATAGAGAATTTTAATTATTTTCTAACTAAATCGGTTTTACGACAGTAAATAATTATTTTTAAAAACCCGACCAAATTAGAATTGGGTGGGAGTAAATAAAATCATATCAATAAGTCGCAACAATGAAGATTTTGCAGAAATTAATAATAACATTATTACAATTATTTAACTAAAAACTTACAGGTATTAATAATCTTAGGAAATCACAAATTACTTTTTACAACTAAATAGAAGAGTTTAAAATTTCGTTTAAAATTTCGGTTTCTGTAATATAAAAAAATCAAAATAAATTGAATATATGTATATATAAACATATGTCAACGAAACGTCGCTAGGTGTGAAACGTCTGTGTTGAGATGGCAATTTACAGGAGTGGTTATTAAGCTAGGATATTTAGATGACAAATAAGTTAATGGATTACAATTTAGTATTTTTATTCAAAAATAATCTAATTTGAAGGCATAAAAGAATTTTGAAGCAGACGTGTTTATTGTTGGTGATCAATGATCTTACTTTTAAATATACTTTTGGTTTGCGTATTTATAATGTAACTAATTATGGAATAGAATAGATTAATAGCACTGTATTTAAAGCTTCGTTCATAGGACGTTTTCCAAACCGGGATATTAAAAGATTTTACATGTGATTGTCGTAGGGCTCTAGTACTTGTTCTTGAAACATATGAATATTTTTAAATTGATGATGTTGGGAATACTTAGCATCTTAAAAGAAAAATCAGTACTCGTCTATAATCGAACATTAAAAATAACATTCAGGATTAGTTTCTTGATCTTTGCTAAAGGCTCCAGGCTAGTATTTGTGGCGCTACCCCAACCGATAATATTATATTCAAGAGATGATTGTACAAGAGCATAGTAAACTTCAGCTATTTTCTATTCAGTATATATTTAATAGAAGAAATAGAGTTTCTTCAATTTTATCATTAGGTTTGTAACATGTACATTCGATTTAAGAAGATCGTCTATGTATGTACCAAGATATTTTATATTTTCAACACTATTTATCGAATGGCAAGTACGTGAGTTTAACAATGAGTGGAACATGATAAATGTGTTAAAAATGTAATTAACATTTGCAGTTAAAACATAATGTCAAAAATAAAAAAAAGTCAACGGCCGCTATTGAATACGTAACAAATTTATCGGTACTTAATTCAGTATTGGTTAAAAAAACCTAGGTTCACATAAAATTCTAGTTTTCACATAAACCCCCTCAGTAGGCTAGCCCAGTGAGGCGGGTTATATGAAACTTCAACTGTAACTGTTATTATATTATTTTCTATTTTACTTTATAAACCACTGTACACTTACATTATTATATTATACATGTCTTTTAGTAATATTTAAATTTAATTACAATAACTATATTATTATTAATTATGTGGAAAATATCAATATTTCCTGCGAGATAGTTAATTTTTCTAATAGGTCTTCCCAGAGGCATCACCATTGGTAAGTTACTTCTGGACCTGGGAAGAAACAATGCCTGTGTTGGCGGCCTTGCGTAAAATTATCAGGACAGAAAATCCTATTTCTGCCAGAATGGCAGGTATCAATAATTCTAGAATTTATGAGCCACAAGCAGTAATTCCATATCCCTCCAATAACTTTGGCTGCAGATATCCACCATTCCCGAGAGAAATTCACTGGTAAAAACCGAATTGTCTCATGTAGAGGAATCTTTTATTTTCTCGACCGTTAATACATAAACGATGTCCTCTGGCCTCCATACCTGAGAGACACTCTCGAGAACTCTACGCACTAAACTTAAGAAAGGAATGCACAGGCATAATAAATTCAAAAGAAATTCTGATGCAACTTATTCAAATCATTTGACATTTATTTATTTCACCTTCGTTAAATCGCTGGCTAATTTTGCAGAAAATTTTCTTGATTTCACTATTTTTTCGTTTGTTTTATGGGCACAGGAAGTTTTTGCCGGATATTCCAAGCAGAACACAAAGTCCAGTTAAAGTTTGTGGAACAAACCACCGGTCAAGAGGAAGCCCTTCAGTAGAAGACGAGAGGAACGAACAGACTTGTTCGTGAATTGCCGATTGTCTACTGGTTTGAATGGATTTCTGCTATCAAGAGGTCAGAGGAGCTAAAAGCGGAACGAAGAGGGTAAAGGAACTCACAGCAGAAAGGGTATAAGAACTCAAATGAGACAAAGAAAGAACGTGAATCTTCCCTTTTATGAATCGATTCGCAAGGGGTTAGGTTAATTTATAGCGTCCGGCGACATGGGAGTAAGTCATTGTCGTTCTCTGGCGGGGAATTGATTGTAATAATTAGAGAAGGTTCTTCGACGAATACAGAGAAGAAAGTGCAAAATCAGAGCGTTTGCGAACGTTAAATCGTTAAAATTACGGTGAGAATATTAAATATTTAATCTATTTAAAAACACACACCAGAAAATAGGGTGAATACCCGGACAGGGATACGAACGACGGAATCTTTTGAAAACTAAGGATACCTCTAACCATTGAGCTATTGCTATAACCTATAGACTCGTGGTCTATACTCATAGCTTATAAATTGTTTTTACTAACAACCCTTTTTACTAACAAAACAAAACAAAAGTTTCAAGCAATCTATTTCTTTCATCACGTTAATTTTAATTTTAAATTTGTACATGTTTATGTTTGATTGAATTTTTTTCTTTCTTATCTACCAGGATATCAACTATTGTGATAAGTTTAACGAAGTGTGAATTTCACCAAGATCTTAGTCATTAAAAAAACATAATTGTATAGTTCGAATACAACAAAAAACTATTCTAAAGCGCAGACATTTATAAACATTTTACTGTAGTAGAAACGAAATATTTTCCGCTTTCATTCACCACTATCCTAAAAATGACATGCAAAATAAAGTTGCTTGGATATCAAAGAATGCAATGAAAGCTTAACTGTTCGTGACACAATTCAAACGAGAAAACCAGACAAAATGCCTGGCCGAATTCTTAAGAGCAAGTTTTCATTTATTTCTCACCATAATCTTTCTTGTTCACAAACCGATTTTCTCGCGGAGGAAGGCATTGCATCTATTTACATAAAATGTATGTTTTCGAGGAGGGAGTTTCTAGAGTTTCAGGATGATTGTGGAGCCGAATTAAATTCTAATGTAAATTGATGGGTGGAACAGAAAGTTAATCATTAACACAATTTTCATGAATGTAATACGAATTATGGCTCCCAAAACCATTGTACGAACGTTATTATATATTACACTTTGTTTATTTTCAAAAACTTTAATCTGAAAAAAATTCTAAAATTCGTGTATCAAAAGCATAGTTTTATTAAAAAAAAAATTTATATTATGATAAATCGTGGCCTAACTGTTGATTTTATTATTGATTTCCGAACAGAATAAAATTACTAAGATGTTATTTTAAAATTTTCTGAAGCGCTTATGAACAGAATAATAATAACGAAAATATTTCACATTATATGATTATAATACGAGTTATATTATTTTGCAAAAAAATTCACAGAGTACCTAAACATGGAAGATGATGCGCTTTGTGCTTTGAATGATTTAACCACAGTGGGACAATTTAATTGAAAACATGTTTATTGAAGTTTTGCTGAAGGTTCGCTTTAAAAATTATAGTATTCTAGTTTTTAGAACGTTTTGATAGATACGCATTTAAATTTTGACCATTTCTTTAAATCCCTTTTTTTATGTCCAGCATTACATTTGTCTTATTCCCAGCTATGTTGTATCCTTGGCCATACATATATAAATATATTTATATGTATATTTTTTTTGTAGATCTGATTTTTAAGAAATCAATTTAATTGAGCGACGAACATTTTTTTTTGAAAAATAAAACAATGACTTTGTTTACATCACTTTTATTTTATATATAATTTTGCCGACCGGGTTTCGCTACTACCGTAACTTCTTCAGGGCAGTATAATACTAAACTATGAACTAAGATACACATGTGTTAAATATTGATAAAAAAGGGCGATTTAAGGGCCAAGGGGCGGAGGGGAGCAGGTACCGGACCGGGGATGGCGTGTGCTTTGTTCAGTGCGAATATTTTAAGGATTGGGCTTTTATAAAAATTTATTTGATTATTAATGAGTCTACTATTAGTGTTTTTGGCTTTCCTTATTTCTAATGCTTCTAAGTTATCTAGTATAATTTCTATTCCATTTTTATGCAGTAAACTAGTGTCGGTATTTTTATTGAATGTGTGGTCTGTTTCTAAGAGGTGGTTGGCAAATTCCCAGAACCTATTATTATTGAGCCATCTTAAGTGTTCTTTTACCCCGATATTAACATTACGCGACGTTTTGCCTACATAAAACGCGGAGCAGTCGTTACATTGAAGTGAATAAATACCAGAGTTACCTAAAATATCTTCTTTTAATCCTGGATTTTGAAAGTAAAGTAAATCTTTAAATAATTTTATTGAATAACTTTAATAGTTTTTGTTTTCAATGGAAACGTAAAGAAATCATTGCCCGAAACGGTAAAAAAATACTCAATTTTGTGAAGTTCATTTTTAAATAAATTTTCAGTTGCCAAGGCTAATTGAACAGCCAAAAGTACAAACCTCCAAACATCGTTCGGTTGTTGAATGCGTTTTTTTTTAAACGTGAACAATTTCTTATTCGGTTATTTTATAACTTGGCTGGTGAAAAAAAATATTGAGCAAGTTGGCATAGCGAAGGGCGTTGGAGTGAGGTTGAAGAGGAGCGGGGGGAATAGGCAGAAGGAAAAAGTAGGATTAAACGGGGAGACAACATCTGATAAAGAAGAAGAAAGCAAATGTTAAAAAAATAACCACCCTCTACAAAGTGGATGAATCCTCGCGTAATCCCAGATTCATCTAATCTCATGAACAGTGAACAGTGGCGTAACTGGGAATTGCTAGATGACAATACTCACAACTTTTACAATAAAAAAATCTTCATTTCAGTATTATTATTAACGTGTAACGTTATCGTTTTCAACGGAAACTTCAAAGGGTCATGTTCCGGGATGGTAACAATTTTTTTTAACGATCTGTTAAACGAAAAATTTCCTGAATATTTAGTCTGCGGGTTGGGGGAAAATCAAAAATACATTTTATTTAATACAGTATTGTTCTCGTACTCATACATTTCCCACGAATCACTTTATTTTTTTTCAGTTGAAGTATAGCATAACCGATTGGATTACATCCCAAATTTGACGATCATTTCCACCACTGCTTCGGAACATAACATTTTTTTAATGTAAATTTCACACGAAAATATTTACTGCTACAGCCATGGCATCCCAATGAATGTTGTGAAGATGAAGGAAGTCATAATTAACAAGGTCTCTCAGAACGTAATATTGAGTATATCTACTTCCCTGGAACCAGAAGAAAATAAACTAGAAATTAAATTCCCATAAAAATTAACTTATTATTCAACGACTGTGTTATTCGGGTATTTTAACAGCTGAAAGTAATTTACCACGCCACCACCACAAATTTCGTCATGGTTGAAGTTAGGTAACATTTGAAGAATTTGGTGTTTGTCATAGTGGACGCTTAAAAACAATTTTTATCAGATATAATTTAATTGACTTCATTTCCCTTGGAAATAATGATTTTGCATTAATACAATAGGTACCTACCTACCTGCGGAGTGGGAGATACTTTCAGAATTACGACCACAATTCGGAAATATTTCTAGGTGGCTCGAGTGGTAGACAATCCCCATCTATACCCACCCCACTCTCCACATCCGTAGACATAACCAATTGGGGGAGGGGCACAGCTGGGGCAGTTGGAACAGTATAGTATTCACTCAAAAAAATATGTCGCAATTTATTAGGGTTCATTGAAAAAAAAGAAGAAAAAATGTCTTTAAAAAAGAGAAATACTCAATATTACTTAAGCTACCAGTGTAACATACAATATTAATTTTGAGTTGACTTTATTTAAAAAAAAAAAACATTATTATATAAGCTAACATTGCAATAGTTAAAAACAATTCACAACGGCAGGCGGCTGCATAGATATACCACCATAGAAATACCACGGCGGTAAATGTCACTTTTAGAAGTAGCGATGGAATAAAACTGTCATTACTATCTAGTGAGGTAGGTACCTGAGGTAGGCAATGTCTGTCCATATAATGGCGGTATTTACATTACCTTCAAAAATTTACACCAGCTCTTAGAACTCGCGGTCTTTGCATTGCCGCCCCATCGTAGGCATCTTCAATCTCTTCAATTATGGCAAAGCCCTATAAAATCCATAATATAATAAAATAAACATTTCGAATTCGCAATAATAATCGGATCACTTCACCAGGTGTAAGAACGTGTTGACATCATCTAATCCGATAAATAGCTGCAAAACGTGGGTTCGAGTTCGGATTAGTAAAATCGAACAATAATTTGGCGTTTACCATTACCGAGCGACAGTGAAAACAAAAATATACGTTGTTCTATGAGTAGCGCTTATTCAGAAATGGTGAAATACTCCCCTGTTGATGCTTCACTTTAAAGAAGGTGTACAGCTTTTGAATTTGTTTTAGTTAATGGGTTTTGTGAAGGAAATCAATAAACTTCTAAAGTCGGCCAGAAGGCTCGATCCAGGGTCGCCATTCGCTACGCCTCTGGCGGTGACCCTCCCTCGTTCTGCCACAATCTGCGAGAAAATGGATTTTACTGTTCTAAACCTGATAAAAAATAAATAAAACTTTACCCCCGGCATCACTTTGCCTCCAAGGTAGATAACACGGCTCCACCGGCTGAATAAAGTTGAATTTCAGATTTAAGACCGAGCTGGTGCGGCTTTATGCTCCCCGTGCCGACAGATACTACAATACTTTATCGGCTACTTATTTTCTGTTGATTCATACCGATAACAAAACAAAACTAATTTGTGAACATTATAACGATCTTTTTTAACTAACTTATTAACTACCAATCACACCATTTCGCTGCAGGGGTTGGGAGTGTTATATCTCTTCTTACTTGAATATATTTAATAAATTTTTTTGTATTTATAATTTGAAACAATTTAAAGAAATTAAATATTACATTGTGGATACCTATGATATGTTTGTATGTGGGAGTATGTTTCTAGGTGTGAAAATTGGTGACAAGATATCGCGTAACAGCCGTGAATCAGTAGGTTTGCCGGCATTACCACTTTCGATTTGAGGCTAACTGGAGTGATGTGGGATATGGGGAAGACGAATATTGGGAAGTATCTGGACTTAGATCTGGTCATTGTACACGGCCAAAGTAATTTCAAACAAAATTACGATACTGCATATCTTTCCACTATTTCAATCGCAGTCATGAAGAAAATATTCTCATATTATATCGACTCTTGTCTTATCGTATTTGATTAATTTGATCGTGTCATATCTTTGTGCAGCATTCCGAAAACTTGCACATTATAATAACATTCTCCTGTTCCTTTCTTCGCCCATCTGTTACGCAAGCCAAAAAAATCTACTTTTAGCAATTTGGGTAGGTATTGTACCAATGTATCCAGAAAGCAAAAAAAAAATAACGATAGATGCTTCCCACGGAAAAGATGAAATGATATTAACTACATAATGATTTTTTTTAAGAAATACCACAGGTTCGAAAATGGGTTATATTTTAAATTTGGTTAAGACGTGGACCGTTCCAATAATCACACAATCACATAAAAAAACTCTTATCTCTGTTTTTCTAATTAATGCTGTATATTTTTTTTAAATTCTATTATAATATACAAAATATTTTATTATAACAAAGATAGAGTAGTACAAAGTAAGAGTGATGTGTACTGTAAATATTTTAAAATTACTTACGCTATAAAACATTTACAGTTAATTTTTAGTGTTTCGTGATTGCCTCACCAGGAGGTGTGTCTATTCTTGTGTTTTTTATAAGGACAATTCCTTATTATTCTCCTTACGTTTAAAAACTTCTTGCTTAACTGCGTTTCCGGTTATTCATCGAATGATATTCATTAAAAATACCAATATTTCAGTACTTTAAAAAAGAGAAATACTCAATATTATTGAAGCTACTAGTGTAACATACAATATTAATTATGAGTTGACTTTATTTAAAAAACATTATTATATAAGCTAACATTGCGATAGTTAAAAACAATTCACAACGGCAGGCGGCTGCATAGATATACCACCATAGAAATACCACGGCGGTAAATGTCACTTTTAGAAGTAGTGATGGAATAAAACTGTCATTACTGTCTAGTGAGGTAGGTACCTTCTTTATGTTATTTACAAATAAAATTTATAAAATGCATTATAATATAATGTAATTGTTTAAAAAAGCTCTTGTTCAAAACCTTGTATCAATGGAATATATTATAAGATATTGTGTTTTCAAATAATTTCTTAACAATCTGTTTAGTACTTTTTTACTGTCTATTTAGAATTCAGCAGCTAAGCAAAGAGCCTTTAAGCCTAAGGAAAATAATAAGGAATTTTACTTAAAAAGAACCAGAATAGGCGTTCAGGAGAACCAGCTGTGCGGAGGTTTTCACGTGTTTTTTTTTATATATTGTAGTATTATATTTGAATTGCTTATATTATTATGTTGAAGAATCCAAAGAATAACTTGTATTTATATTTAACGTAAATGGCATTGTGTTATGTTTCATTTGGTGTTTTTTGTTTTGATAAAGTTCTGTAACTTTTGTTTTTATCCAGTTTGATTATATATGTGTTGGTTTATTCTCTGTGGGTTGTTCCAATGAGGTAGGCATGTGATTATAAAGTTTAATTGCTTATTTGGTACTTAAACTGTCTTTGTCCGTGGGTGGTATATTTCAATGGAATATTAAGGGTGTAGATTGATGAAGATCTGGAATGAAAGTTTCAACAGAA
Source organism: Halesus radiatus (assembly GCA_022606495.2). Taxonomy (NCBI): domain Eukaryota; kingdom Metazoa; phylum Arthropoda; class Insecta; order Trichoptera; family Limnephilidae; genus Halesus; species Halesus radiatus. Next base: position 69,049 of record JAHDVE020002358.1, on the reverse strand, counting down.
ACTTTCATTCCAGATCTTCAAATTATTTACCTATGTAATACTATAATAAAATCACGTATATTTGTTTGAAAGCACTTCAATTTTATATAATGATCGACCGGTTTCAGAAGTACCCTTCCTTCGTCAGGAGCATATTAAAAAATATTCATATGTATTACCATGCACAATACTTCAAATTACCCGGTATTACACAAACATTGAATGGTTCACCGGTTAATCAAAATCCTATTTTCAATGGCACAGAATCTTGCATATATCCAACCTCTTTTCACTTAGCACAACAAATTTGACTGCCCACATTAAAAACGCTCTGCACTGATAATATTGTATGCAATAAATTTACATATTCTTACAACTTGAATAACAAACCTTTACAATCTACATAGACATGTCTGATCTAGGTTGTTTAATTAGACAGTAAATTAATATTTGATAAGTACCTACTTTCATCAAATTATATCAAAATCCTACACGATGCTAGGTTTTCTCTTAAGAATTAGTAAAATTTTCAAAAGTGTTAATGCTGTATAAATGTTGTTTTGTTAATTACTCAGAAGTCCAGTGGAGTATGCTTTCACTATATGGAATCCTCAATATAAGGTATAAATTGATTGAATAGTATACAGAATAATTTTTTGAAACATTTACCCCACAAATACAACAAAACTACAAATAATATGTTAACTTTACAAAAAAGAGAAACTTTGTCAGATCCATTATTTCTACATGCCTTCTTAATAATTATAGTTCTGATCTGCTATCCCTCGCTGGTTTAAATGTTCTTCGTGTAGAAGCTAACGACACTAATGCAGCAAAGAACTCACCAATTACTCGCGCAATCACAACATATACCTAATACGAAAAATTAATAGACTTAAGCATATTTCATGATTCTTTACTAACATACAAAATAAATTTATTAAATTTCCTTAGCGTGATTTTTAAAACTACACTTATTTTTCCTTTAAACTTTTATTCATAATCCTAAATTAACCCACTCGGGCATTTACAAACTATGTTGCAATAATTGTCCTTCGTTCTATATAGCTAAGGCATTCCGTAATGTTAATATTAAATTCAGGGAACCCTTAAGATGATTAACAAATAATAATTTTAAGAGTTTGCTAATCATCTCATTTAAACCGATCATTTTTTAATGAAAATGCAGGGCTTCAAAATCTTGGCCATAATAATAAAGGCAAAAAATTATATAATTTAGAAGCACTTGAAATAATAAAATCCCTGCGTGTTCATTCTAGTCTATTGAACAACCAAATAAATTTATCTAATAGTATTATTCTAGACATTTTTCCATCGAATCGCTCGGTTTCTCCTGAAAAATCCCTAATTACCCCTTCCCTTTGGTCACTTCCCACTCTAACATCTAAATATGCAAGTACGTCTGTAATTATTTTGTATTTTACGTTTGTTTTAATATAGTCCTGATGTAAGAAGGGTACTTCCGAAACCGGTCGTTCATTGTATTAAATTGATGTGGTTTTAAACAAATTTATTTGTTCATATTATAATTACGCCAAGCCACAGTAAATGCTTTTTACGATTATAAATATTATTGGTGTTGCGATGATATTATAAAACATATGTACTGAAAGAGTATTCAAAGAGTTGCCGTACATTTAAACAACGCAATATGGCATTTTAGAATTCCAAAATCATCATCATCATTGACCACTGCTGGTTGAATTCCACCCAGGGTAAGGTACTTCCATCTTTCTCACTCCTTGTTTTGTGTTTCCACATGTTTCTCCCTAATTTACTTATCTCGATAATCCAGACATTTGGCTAACCTTTAACTTTCTTAGGCGACACTGAACTCCTAGATATGTCCAGCTGTAGTACATCCTCCGGCCGACTTACCCATTGCAATAAATTAAAGTTTTTTAAAATGAAAATATGAAAGTAATTTTGTTTCCTTATTCAATTATTTCTTTCAGATTTTTCAGGCAAGCAATATGTTTATACCGTGTTGTGTTTCATGTTTCTCGTGTAAATTTTATCATAACTATGCACAGTTTAAGTTTATTATTCATATAATATAAAATTATGTTAACGACCATGTTCAAGTATTAGAAATTATAACAATGCTCTTTCGAATCAACAAATGCATAAAAGATATCAACAAAATAGTATTATGCAGTGACGTGCATTGCTCAATTTTCAATGGTGGGCTATGTAGTTCGGGTATGAATTGTCCATTGAATAGTTTTTAGAAGCAATTTTATTATTAACTTATACTGATTGCGGTGGCCATCCGAATGAAATGGGCATACAAGTTCGCTACCAAATTCATGTAAAACAAAATATTTTTAATATTTCTATTTTTGAAAATGATGATACATGGTGGAATTCCATTATATCAATATAATAAAACATTATTTTTTTACATATTAATATATTTTTATCAAAAAAAATTGTCCATATATTTTTATGGTGTATTTTTTTTTTGCTAAAACTGGTATATATGCACATAGTTGTTGTTCAAGATATTTTTGTCAAAAGTGTTGATTTATGATCCCAGTTCAGTGTCACCGTTTTTCTTTTAAAGACACTTATTTGCTGAATTATTTTCGTTACAAAAAATGTTTTTAATTGGAGATTTCACTGTTTGATAATTGATATCAAGTAATTTTAGAAACAAATATTTTGATGTCACGTAACCGGTGCAAAATACGCGAAGAGCCTTTATTGTTGAATGAGACAAATAAACTAAAAATCTCTAGATAATAATTAACAGTTAAATTATCGGGTTCTGTAAACAAACCACTCGCCAACTATCCGTATAATGCTGAGTGCTCTATTATGAATGTCAAATAATTGAGAAGTTATCGTGAATCTGTCTTTGTGATTATAAATCTGTGTACATGAAACAGTTCGTTCTGTTCACTGGGAGGGGTGGAGCCATTAAGCAATCTCAAAGTTGGGAGATTTGGATTTAACGAAAGGAAACTGGAGACCCGAAGTTCTCTTAGTGCATTGGTCCGTGAAATGTTGTGATAGCGGCTCTGGGATAGGAGAATCAATACGGCCACCTACTACGTTATCAACTTGTTTGCCTGAGAACAAAGTTTTGCTTAACACTCAACATCTTCAACCCTGTGAATAATACACAAATACTTGTTCATTTTGCTTTGTTCACGAATTAAACCGGTGATGGGATTTTTACTTTAAAGTTTCGTGGTGAGAAGTTGTATCAAAGCGAGGAAAACGTTCCTTTTTTATTTATGTTTTGTCAACAATTAATTATGAATAGTATTCTGTATACCCCAATGAGGAAAGCTTCGATTTTGAAACATGTTGATATACATATATTAATAAAGTAGTGATTACAAAGTAATTATTAATTCATTTATTAATAATGACGCCACAAAGTGAATACCAATCTTTTTAAGAAAGCATAATTAATTGCACATTTAATAAATTAAATCAGTAATAATTTCTTTGTTCAAAATCACTGTACTTAATAATAATAATAATATTAATTTGAAACACACATTATTTTACAGAAATATTTCAGAAGGCTTTGACTTCACAAGTAGGAGCAAATCCCGTTTTAGGACAGTCAAATTGATAAGTTTAGTTCATATTAATATACATACATATAAAAGAATATAAAACAATCCATAAAGTAAATTTAAGAAAAAAAAAATTGTGTTTTTTTTTTTTAAGTATGTTGCATTTTTTAAATTAGTGTAGAATAATAATGAATTACAAATGAGATGTAAAAGTTTAAAATATAAAGTATGAAAGTTTAAAGAATATAAGTTAAAGGTATGATATGCATTTTTTAGTTTACAGTAGAGAAATAATAAATTACATATGAGATGTAAAAGTGTATAGTGAGAGTAAAAGTATAAAGTATAAGATACTAAAGTATGATATGCATTTTTAAATTAGTGAAGAGTAATAATAAATTACAATTGAGATGAACAAGTATAAAATATAAAGTATAATAGTTTGAAAAATAAAAGATTAACTATGATATGCTTTTTTTTTAAATAAATTTAGTTTGTAGTAATAACGAATTACATATGAGATGTAAAAGTTTAAAGTATAGAGTATAAAAGTTTAAAGTATACAAGATTAAAGTATGATATGCATTTTTTTTTGATTTAGTGTTTAGTAGTGATGAATTACATAAGAAGGTTTTATTAAAATTGTACATACATATTAATAAGCATATGTTCGCTTTTGAACCTCCCTAAATCGAGAAGCCATACATTGATCAGTTTACGCAGGATGTTTGTACTTTTCATTTTCCATGTATCGGGTGTTGTGTTGCAAAATTTAGGTCATAAGTATGAAAATTGTCTTTGAGCAAGGGATGTCACGGTTTTTGTTGAAACTATTGGATTACTTCTTGAGTGTCTGGTGTCGTGATAGTGCTCGATAGATGGGTAGTGGTGACGTTGTTTATGTGTGTGTAATACAATTTTCCTGATATACAGTTGTCTGACATCGAGAACTTGCATTTCTTTGAATAATTCATCACTGGGGTACCTGAAGGGTTTATTAAGGATGACTCTTATTAGGGATTTTTGCGCTTTTGCCAGGGGGTCCAAAATTGTTTTGGCACAACCGCCCCACCCTAAGGATGCATATTCAAGTAAAGAATTACACATGGCATAATATATTGATTTTAGATCTTTTACGTTTAGAATGTTTCTAATAGTAATGAAAAGGTGAGTGAGTTTTCTGACTTTTGTGGCAATTGAGATGACGTGTTCTTCCCATCTTAGGAATTTATCAATAATGATTCCTAAATATTTTACACTATCCAGGCATTCTAAGTTATTGCAAGTACAAGTATTTATTTCATTGCAAAGGTGAGCAGTAATATTTAGCACATCTTTGGGTCGTCCCGCTTGCGTTGCACTGAAACGTATGTTAATATGTAAATACCTGTATGTTTCAGGATAAACAATGTACCTACAAAATAAAAATAATAGCTTTAATTATACTCATCCCAGAACTAATGATAGAGTTTCTTCTGCTAAAATCTTAACTTGTAGTATATCTTGTCACCCAACGCTGCAAACTATACTAGAGAAGCAACCCTTGCCACAATATCTCGATTACAATTTACAGTTATGTGAAAACCACTGCATACATGTTCACGCATTTGGTTATTAATGCCACCTTTTTTTCTATATACATATATATATACGAGTATATATTTGTTACGTTAACTCCACGCAGGAGGTCCTGAGAAAAATCATTTTCCTTTGTCATCTTTAGGGATGTTGTGTGGAGGGACTCTTATAGGATAGGAAGGGGTAAACCCGGATCTTGAAGAAACTCATGTTCTAGGAGGGAAAAAATAGAGGCCGGCAGATAATTCCACAGCCGAGCTGTTGAACACAAGAACAAGTTGTAGAAGCGACCCGCTCTCAGTGTTTTCAAATGTTGGGCGCGCGTTTGGCGTATTTCTCGACTGTGCACCGGTGTCGGAGCATTCAATGAAGCTAGTTCTTCAGAGCATCTTCCATTAAAATGCCGGTAGAACAAGGATAGCAATCATCGTTGCTCCGAAGATTGCAATCCGTGTGTTAGGATAGGCGAGTCTATCAAACGAACCGCCAGTTTCTGCATAGAGTCAAGGGTTTTTTTCAGATATTTTGGGGCTCCCGACCAGAAGTGGCTGCCAAATTCTACAATGGGGCAGTTGTGTACTATTAAAGTATCTGCGGGCTCTGTACAATACGCCCAGCTGCTGAGAGGCTAACTTTACTCTGACTTGATGGAGCCCGCATACCTGAGCTAGTCAATTAAGGTTACACCAAGCTAGGTCAGTCTTACGATTATATAATTCATTTTTATTGGTATATTATTTTATTCAAAAACGTCACTCATATCAGAACAAATAATCTTTGGAATGAGCTACCGGCATCTGTCTTTCCTCCTACATTTAATCCAGGCCTCTTAAAGCCCCCTATTAACAAATCCCTTTCTAGAGCCCCCTCCTTAACCCTCTTTACAACGTTGTCTAACCGGGTGGTGAAATAGTTCAGCCGCATGTTCTCCATACAGATAGGGGCGCTCTTATGAGGTGTCAAAAAAATAAAAATAAACTTACTGAGATTTATACCCTGTCATATACTTATTTCAAATATTCTCATATTCATAGAACTTATGTTTTTCAATATCTAATTGGGAAAATTATGATTATGATAAACCGCTTAATTTCGTCACATTCGATTTCAGAAATAAATTCCCATTTATATTCTTCCTACCCGAAAATATTTTGTTTGTATTCAACTATGGCAATCCAAAGATCTGTTGTTGATGTGTTTTTATTACGTTGTTAATTGAGCCATCCGAAGTTTTTTACGATACCATAAAGTATATCCCATATAATATTTTATTTTCCGATATGTATGGTACCAACAACTCGTAAATTATCCACATTTATATAAAGGTCGGGCAAAGTTAAAGGAAAAACCTATTAACATACCAGGATCGCAGGATAAGTTGGCGGTGTTCGCGAGAGTTTTCTCACACGCCACATTTTTCCGACGCTGCCGGCGCCATTTGCTCACAATGGGGATTAATGAAGACCTGGGGGTGTGCTTTTAACCCTACGGGGGGTATTTTCTCCCCGCGGTTGTATTGGATTCGGTGAAAATCGGTTCCAGATCGGCAATCAAGCCGAAGATTGCACGCTTATACCGCCATAAACACTGCTGGAGAATTGGATCGGGAGCGCTTCAGATAACTGAAAAGTCAACCCGGAATGCAGCCAAATAAATTACGTCTGACGGTCGTGGGGAAAATGGTGACATAATTGGTTTGAGGGTTTTAAATGTATCAAACGTCTTTGTCACCGTTTACTTTATAATTGTTTGATAAATAATTAAAAGGTCTAAGAATATCCACAATCAAAAAAAAATGATTGGTAAGCATACGTCCTTGTTCACATTATGGTTTTTAATAGAAATCATTTAGGCAAATTTATTATTCTCCGTATCAAGGTGACAATTAAATATTCCATCATCGTCTATATTTTTATTTGAAAAACATTATGTCATGACGTCATTCATATTATTAAACATGTATCGCATAATAGACGGGTAGTAAATTACATCATCCCCATTTGTTTGAGTGCATGTATCATATCAATAGCATGTACAATATCATGGTAATATCTGTTTCGAGAAGAAATATAAAAAAAAATTGTTATTGGATTCAGAAGTGATCAGATATAATGTATAATACCTACATATCATTGATTTATTTTCGACAATCAATTTTTAACGATGCCAAAAAAATTGTTTTCACATTCTAGGCAATCATTGACTTGTATTTTCAACGTGTGATAAATGTAACGCTATCTAATTTTGATCGTCTCTATAACTTTTAAACTTATCTCTTTAAAAGCAATGGAAATACATTTGGTAGTCACAAATGATAAAATAGAGTTACTCCATCTTTAAACAAAATTATGTAAATCTTATTTCTGATTAAATTTCGCACAAAGCTCAAAGAAAGATGGATAAATCCATTTTATTAAAACTTTCCACAACATCATGAATCATGATTTGGAAGTTGATAGATGATCCATTTTATCGAAAGAAAAACGTCGTTATTTGCTGAGAACTTTGAGTGAAGATTAGACATAGGTGTTAAGCGATAAGGGTTAAAGTTTTAGACTAAATAAATGTTGCGAATGGAAAAATAATAGCAATACAAGAGCTGTTGTGACTTTATGACATCGACATGCAAAATAAATTTGTTTGTTTTATTGTTGTATTATAGCTATCGGTTGGATTAATTTGACTGCATTTAGATTATATTTGCAAATATCAAAAGGGAATTTTTTTTGTTAGTATAGAAATATTGATGTAAGCGTTTTAAAAGCATTTAGATATATAAGACTAAGTTATCTTTGTGATGTAATATCGCTCACCTGCTCTTTACATACCTTAGTAATATTATTAATAAAAGAAAAAACCTCACCTTGTGTTCTTATTTTATACGTACATATGTTTGTGCAAGGAAAACAATGTTTTTTTGTTGTTTAAATAACATGGTATAAATGTCAAAGTCCTACAAAACGAACTTCAGATTAAATTCGTAACAAAAATCTCCCCAATGTCAAAGTAACATGTTTCAACAATAACTCCTAATTGCCATACGCATTCAATTCAATGATTTACGATCACAAATAACAAAATGGAAAACGATAATGCGGCAAGTTGTGTTCACAATGCAAAAAGAGTTTTTGTCGATTAAGCTTCGTATCTGGACCGTATCTTTACTTTTGTTGAATTTATGTGAACTTTTTTCAAAGACCCGTCCATAAATACCGGCTGGAGAAACAATATAGGTTGTAGTAGTAGAAGCTTTGGTCTTTATCCGGAGCTAATAATTCTCAGATGCTGGTAACAAAAGTTTAAAAGCTGAAACGAGAGGAAGATAAATAAAGAACATCACAGATCGGTGATTTTCCGGGGGGAGAATGTAGCGGGCTTTGTAATCGGGGTGTTCAAAATCGATTTTAGATTTATTGTGAATCAATCAATTATATTTTAGTTTCAACTGGTCGATTCCTGGAAATTTAGGCATGAAACGATTATTACTAGTTTTAGAGAAAGCTTTTTGTTGCGATTTACTTAAAAACGTTTTATTTTAATCGTCTAATGAATGATAAAACACTTCTTCCGTAAGTTTTTTCCTGGGTAAAGATGAGATATATCTTCCTTCCAAATTCAATAAAAAAATAAAAGAAATACAATATGCATATAACTTCATTCTCTGGTATTAATTACATTTAGTTATTTTTTTTTCCAAAATTATTTTATAGAATAGCAGTAACTAATAGATTTTTTTTAAATACATATATAAGAACGGTTAGAAAAAAATATCAAAATATAAAATATTAAAGTCGTGCATAACCCGTCTCACTGAGCGAATCATTATTGATGCAAAATTTTTATAAAATTATTTCTCGTATTTTGTTTACGGTTTATTAAAAATATAGAATATAGGTTCCTATACAGCAATGTATTATTTAAGTTTAACTATATTACTTGCATACATAAAATACAAACACACCAAGATTTCGCACAATACAACAGTAACTGTTAATGACAAGGCGTTTGGATGAGGGCACCAGTAAAGACTCGCTCATTAGAACGTATCCAAATTTTAATATTTTTAGAACGCTTTCCGTGTTTGGTTGGCCCGTGAAATTAATGCATGATGTGACATTTTTTTTTCTTCGTGTTAGGGGTAAGCGTGTTTTCATCTAACCATTTTTTAACGAAGCTAATATCTGTTTCAGCTTTATTGAATACTGCTCACTAAGAGATATCTTAGAACAATAAGACAGCATCGTTAGCAAAGCAAGCAATTTCCCTTTATCAAGGTTGCAAAAGTTGTCAATATACAGTAAAAACAGAGTCGGTCACAATACGCTACCTTGTGGAATACCATAGTCTGTTGAGCGCTGATCGCTAAGTGTATTCTGTATTTTCAACTGTTGCTTGCAGTCTTGCTTACAGTCCAAACAAATACCAATATAAAAAGAAAAAATAAAATCAACATATTTTTACTTCGCGTGGAAATCGAATCTAGTACTCCTGACTAAATATAAAGGCATATACCACTTATTTCTGAAAGCCTAGCTATGGTTCTGATGTTTCTATTTTTAATTATTATAGATATTATCATTGAAGAAGCTAATATTAACAAATGTTAAATGAAGCACGAAATAAAATAAAAAAACAAAGAAAATAAAAAGGTGTCAGTTTCATCTGGGAATCGAATACGGGACCTCTGTCGTACCGGAACAACCGCTCTACCGACTGAGCTAATGAGATCAGTTCACTTTACGCCATCTTCATCGATATCATACCCCGCCTTCAAGACTTGTCAATATTATACTCCAATTAAATCCGATATTATTGGATGCCATCTGTATACTGATTACAAAGTTCTAACCGAATATAATTGCAATCTAGATAGTGTCTTGGATATACCATCAGATTTTTATTTATATCTGTTGACTTTTCTACGAGTTTAAAAAGAATATTCAATTATTTTAATAACTTATTAACGCTTCTAAACCTCATTGTAATATTTAACCATTAAAGAAGATAATATTGAGAAATCGTAAATGAAACACGAAACCGAAAGAAAACCCCACAAAAAATAAAAAAAATCTGTCCCATCTGAGAATCGAACCCAGGACCTTTGTCTTACCGGGATAACCGCTCTACCGACTGAGCTAATAATACCAGTTCACTTTACGCCATCTTCATCGATACCGCCTTAATATTATCTTCCTCAATGATTAAATATTACAATGAGGTTTATTAACTTCAATATTTCATAGATATATGAACATTTTACGGAGTTATATCAGTTATATTGCAGCTAGCTAATTAAATAAAATTAAACTGTAATTTGATTAAGTCAGTAAATTTACATAATAATTATAATATTTGGATGATTTATATACCGCCGTTTTTATGAAAAATCACCTCGAGGGCAATAGACAACAAAGTTAAATAAAATTTCGTACGTTTAATCCAATAACGTTTACTCAATAATAATTAACTAGTATACATTTCTGTTAATGACACGATTCCAACGGACACAAACAACTTGCGACTAAATAATAAAATTAGCTGATACAATTTTTTATTTGGTCAGTTATCGAACAGTAAAGAAAGAAAATATTATTTTACTATAAAACTTCTAAAATTGACCTACATTCGACCATTTTTAAATATAAATTTCCCCCCATTTCAATGACTTATTAGACTCAAATCGCATGTTAAAATTTCGTTTTTCTTTCAATTTTCTCCGGGTCGTCAAAAATTTGGATATGGAACAAACTGGAACTAGATGACGATTTGTAAGGCGGCCTCTGTTACAGACGATTAGCCCCTAGGTGGGGTTGCCCGCCCTAACCCCGCCCCACCTACTTCCCACATGAAGCCTCCCTCCATACACTTCCCCCTTTCCACCCATATCCCTCCCACATTCTGCCACCCACATTTTACCACCGCGGGGTTATTTAGTATGTCAATGAACCCTTCTAGGTGCTCATTTGCGTCAAAATGGAAAATTTATGATACATATGGAGCTAGTCTGTATATATTATTACCTGATTTTTAAGTTGATGGATGGAATCAAAACTTTGGGCTCGTTAGGTTTACAGCGGCGCTCTGGATTAGAGTGGCTTAACCCACGAATAATAAATCTGACAGGGTTATACTGTTACGGTTATACCAATATGTTTTTTTTTACGTAAAATGAATTACTAATTTTAAATTATTTTTTTTTGTTATTTTAATTAAGACATTGTCACTTATGGTGATTATATAGTACCAATTTCAATTTTCAGTGTGACTCATCCTTAAGATGCCCTATTTTATGAGAAAATAAAAATAAAATACGATTATGTAACGATCATAAAAAAATTGTATTTTTTCATCAAACTGTAATTTGTCTCTGACGGTTGTGGGAGGAGTGAAAGGTTGCACTTGTGATTGATTTTAATAAATTATAAAAATATTAAACGAAAATAAAGTAGAGCACTTGTATTGAACGTGTCTACAGAGTTGATTAATTTAAACAGATAAAACATATATATATATATATATATATATATAAACCAAACCAATTTATAAATCAGATATAAATTATTGCACAACACGTGCAATAACTAATCCGAGAGCTGGTATTTTACAACAACGATCCAAGAGCCTGTATTGCACCACATATGCAATACGGAGTCGAGATTTCATAACACGTGCACATAATGTACTATAATTAGCATACGTACAGCGGTATGTGTTTTTTTTCACTTCAACCGCAGAATGGAGAACATGTCCTCGCTTGGATAGGTATCCTGCTTCTACCAGACAAGAACAGTCTTCTATACCCAGCAACCGCTGACGTCATCACCCGCTACCTCAGCGATCGACCATACTGGCTGGTGCTATAATTCAAGTACGCTCGGAGCAACGAAATCTCCATTGGGAAACTACCAAACGCCTTTCTTAAGAGGATTCGCAAATCACAATAGTCGTGCGTCCCTGTGTGCCGGTGCCTAAATATTTACACTATTTTATTTTTTTGGTCGGGTCTTACACGTTTCGTACCACATTTATAGATATTTATGAAGTAATGTGGGCTAAAAGTTTGGTATTCAAATAAAATAATATTATCGTTATTAAAAAAAAACACGTATTTTGCAAAAATCTATCCAGCTGTTTTGTTTCTGACTGCAATAATAAAGGTAAGAATTATTTTATTTAAAACTATTAAATTTCAATGATCGGTAGCGTAATATTTGTAGGCATTATTTCTCAATAAGTTGACATTCCTACGGCGAATATTGTATCCGTTATTTATGACGACTTCAACATTATAAAAACAGAATGTATATAAAGTGAGCATTAAAAAAAAACTATAATATTCTAACAATAAAAGTTTTGTGAGAAGGATAATTGTTGACATAAGGCGGTAATTGATGGCATATAGTGGTGATGATTTCTTCTCATTTTATGACTTATATTATATATTTTTAAATATATTATTTAAAAAAAATCAAATAAAAAAAAAAACAGGGTTAAAAGTTTGTTAACAAGCAAAACATTTTGATTTTTATATTATTTTGGTTTCACTTTTTCATGCTATATAACGAAAGAATCTTAACATTCGCATACCAGGGGGTAAAGTCTGTATCTCTTGTTAACGCAAGTTAAATCGGCGATAAACAACTCATTTTGACAGTTTTCATAAACGCAGCATCGTCTCCTATGTTTCCGTTATGGTTTGTCTCTCGACGTAAACGCAAACTCAACTTGTTAGCGGGATACGAACTATCAAGCTGTCGAAATGTGTCGTTTGTGGTCGATTTAACTTGCGTTAACTGACTCAAAAGATACAGACTTGGCCGCCAGTTACTAGACACTAACTATTTCATCATCAGAGCCATTAATATAAACATTATTAAAAACTTAAATGCTCTTAAAAAATGTGGTCGATTTAACTTGCGTTAACTGACTCAAAAGATACAGACTTGGCCGCCAGTTACTAGACACTAACTATTTCATCATCAGAGCCATTAATATAAACATTATTAAAAACTTAAATGCTCTTAAAAAATACTGTTTATAAATGATAATATTTTAATTAAAAATCAATATTTCCAAGTTAATAATGGTAGAGGGTTATGTAGTTTCTTCGAATTATTGTAACCAATACGTTTCTACGATATAAAATAAGAAGCTGGTTTTTGATTTACATATTGCATATTTTCTATTTTTACATTAATTATTTTCCCATTGCTTCGAAATTCAATTTTAATCCAAAAAACTGTAAATCCAATTGAGCAAAACCAAATGAAATATTTTTTGTAAATAATAAATTAATTTTGTGAATCAGCCTTATCCATTGCAGGTCAACAGCCTTCTTGTTAAAATCATCTCATCATAATATTATCATTACAGCCATCTCTTTGTTAATCTCATGTTCCTCAGTAGTATTGAAATCCAAGACGGTTTACATGTTAAGTTGTACGCTTGGCAATTTCAAATCGATGGTAATATGTATTACACAGCTGGTGCACTATCTAGGTAAACTGTACATGCAGCATGGCACGACAAGTACGTAGCAAATGGCGGTACGAAAATATACTCGGTACTGGGTTCACAGAAAGAAATATTTAAGAAAAACCATTATGTATATGTATTGCAAACGGCGAGCTATTGCGAAATGAAATAAGTATTTTAAAAAAATGCTTCGGCAGAAATAATTATTGCGCTTTTCATAATTTTCAGCATGATTCAAACCGCGTTATAGAAATAATCCGTTTATTAGTATTATTTATAAATCCATTTATTCTACAAGCGATTATTTTTGGGTGCCCATTTGTTTTTTTATTTTCTATTTTTTTCATTATTTTCAACAAGGAAAAGATTATGATAAAAACACCATAACCTCAACTAAGTCATGATATAAATTTACTTTTCACATGCCCAAAAGCGATTATTCTTTACATCTAAACTGAACAGAGAATCTGTAGGATAAAACGTTTTGTTTTTTTCAACGTTGTAAGTTATAACAATATTTTTTTGTGTGTTTTTGGGTGACATTGCTTTTCAGGGCGAGGCAAAATTTTGTGTTGCAAATATGAAAGCCACCGAATCGACCAACCCTGCTCCTCAACTTGTCTTAGTTTGGAACACACTTAAAAAGGGAGACCTTGATTTATGGCAGGCTTATCTGTCATCAAAGCAAAAAGACAAACCGTCGCTGATTTTTTCATAACGGAATCTTATACATAGTGTTTCTTTGGATTTTCTGAGATTTTGGTGACAATTTAAGTTTATTTATTAAAATGTCGTAGTTACAAGTAGCAATGTGATTTATTACTCGATTACCAAGAAATAGCTTAAATAAAAATGACAAATAACTCAACCATTTGCGGACAATTGTTTAATTCTGTATGTTTCACTGATTTCACGATGCGTCTTTGTAGAAAATGTATATCGTGAAACTGTGAAGTATTACAGACTGTACTGGATCTTGTTCCCATCGTGAGCTTGGTAACTCATGCAAGTGCAACGCAAACAGAATCTATAAAAAATGGTTCTGGAAACTGTGGTTTTACCGCCCACAATTCATGGCGGAAAATTCACCGCACGCAAGAGATAAAATAAAATGTCGGAATGGTGCTAAGGACTATTTGTATTACATTATTAATAAAAAAAAGATAATCAATAAAAATTGCAACTTAATACTTGAAAAAATGGCAAATTATATTTTCTCCACGGTAAATTGTGTGCGGTGAACTTTCCGAGGTGAATTGTGGCGGTGAATGTTTCCATTAAAAAAAACATTTACCCTAGATAATAATGATATTTTATAGTTTTAGTTAAAGTATGTTATTTGTATTATTTCTAGGAACCAAGGGGAGCTTAGTCCTTTTACATGTTTATAAATTAATACTCTGTACTTAGTGACACAAAGCCATATCTCAATAGATTATTTTTTAATTTAGTTTTATAATATTTTTATTTGATAAAAAACTTTTTTGACTTATGTGTGCTTTATTTTCTGAGATTGATAGCATCTAAAATCTTTGTTTTAAAATACGAGGTGTGTTCAAAAGAAAAGGTGAATTTCGATTTTTTTCGAAAAGTATTTATTTATTCATCAATATCCATTTTCTCCCCTCCAAAGTAATCCCCCTCAGATATAATGCACTTATGCCAGCGCTTCTTCCAATCCTCGAAGCACTTCTGGAATGGGCTTTTCGGTATGGCCATCAGCTCGTTCTTCGATTCTGACTTTATCTCATGAATTGTGGCAAAACGCTTTCCTTTCATTGGTCTCTTTAGTTTCGGTAATAGGAAAAAGTCGCAGGGAGCCAAATCTGGTGAATACGTTGGTTGAGACATGATTACGGTGTTGTTTTTGGCCAAATAATCACGAACAAGCATTGATGTGTGAGCTGGTGCATTATCGTGATGCAAAATCCATGATTTGTTTTTCCACAATTCCGATCGTTTGAGCCATATTGATTTACGCAAACGCTGCATAACTTCCTTGTAGTATTCCTTATTAACCGTACGACCTGTTGGCAAGAACTTATGATGCATCACGCCATTGTAATCGAAGAAAACAGTGAGCAAAACCTTAACATTTGATCAAACTTGGCGTGCTTTTTTCGGTCTTGGCTCTTCTGGCCGCTTCCATTGGGATGATTGGGCCTTGGTTTAGACTTCATAACCATATACTCATGTTTCATAACCAGTTATGACCATTTTGAGCAAATCTGGATCTTCGTTGACGTCATTCAACAACTCCTGAGCGATACTAATGCGACGTTGCTTTTGCTCAAAATTTTGCAATTTCGGAATAAACTTCGCTGCCACACGTTTCATGCCCAAAACATCCGATAAAATTGCATGACATGAGCCGATTGATATGCCAATATCCTCCGCAACTTCTCTAATAGTGATTCGACGATTTTCCAAAACCATTTACCTCACTGTTTTGATGTTTTCTTCGTTTGTTGACGTGGTTGCAACTCCAGGACGCTCATCGTCATTAACATCTTCTCGTCCTTCTGTAAAGCGCTTGTACCACTTATAAATACTTTTTTAAGACAAAGTAGACTCGTCAAATGCCACAGTCAACATTTTAAGTGCGTTGAAGCACTTTATTCCATTTTTAACGCAAAATTTAATACATCTTCTTTGATCCATTTTTTTCAAAAGTAAAAAACCGAAGAAGACACAAAAACGTGACTAACCTTTTCAGTTGTCAAAAACAAACCACTAATCCAAAATGGCTGATAATGCTAACATATGATAAACATATGTGTACTAACATAACAAAAATAAATCGATAATCGAATGTACACAGCCCTCGAAAATTCAAAATTCCCCTTTTCTTTCACACCTCGTATACATCATCTAGAATCTTTATCATAAAATATTTTTGTAGACAGGCCCCTGTGATCAACACCCCTTGTCAAGTGTTGGTGAATAGTTAGGGACACATGGGCGTATGTCATTCATTTTTCATAAACAATTTTTTTAATTATCACAATTCTATAATAATTATGAAAAAACATTTGTTTCAGGCAGTTTGTTAATGTATTCTTTAAATAAATAAATAAATTCAAATAAAAATCCAATTCTTAAATTATTCACAATAAACAAAGTACACACCCTTCCCGGTCAGATACCTGCTGACCTCCCACCCTTGGCCCTTCACTCGCCAATTTTTATCAATCTATGACACATGTGTATCTTAGTTCATAGTTTAGTCATATACTGTCCTGAAGAAGCTACGGTAGTGGCGAAACCTGACCGGAAAAAGTGTATTACAAATAAAAGTGATGTAAACAAAGTTATTGTTTTATTCTTTAAATTATAATGTCACATCACCAAGTTACCGCTTCATATGAAAATATTAAAAAAATCAAGTATCAAAGCATTCAAACCTTTTTTTGCTTTTATCTCAAAACTATGATTTTGTATATAGGCCCCTGTGATCGCAAGCCCCCAGACAGTATCATTACAAAATATTTTTAAGCATACTGGCGGTGTTTTTAATAGTGTTTTATATCATGTGCAATGTAAGGAAGATTTGAGTAGATGATAATTTGAATTGAAAATTATGTCTTTCGTAAACATCTCGATATGGGAACCTGTGCTGAGGTGTACACGTGTAAACGTAAAATGTGATAAAAGTATTGAATTTAATATATTACATAAAAGAAGAAGATAATTAATTATTGTAGAAAATAATATTACCATAACCCAAATTAAACACGAAAACGGAAAAAAAAACGACAGAAAATAAAAACATTTCAGTCGCATCTGTGATTCAAACCCAGGACCTTTGCCTATCCGGGGCAACCGCTTAACTAACTTAGCTAATGAGACCAGTTCAATTTATGTCATCTTTATTGATATAATATCTCAAATTTAAGATTTGTAAATATTGTTCTCCATTTTAAATCCCATATTATTTATTTATTTTTATTTTCTGTCGTTTTCTCCGTTTTCATGTTTCATTTGGGTTATGTTAATATTATTTTCTACAATGATTGAATATTAGAATGAAATTTTTAAATCTCAATAAAAATAATTAATAATTAAAAATTGAAGAAGATAAATGCGATAATATACTCGTATACTATCGAGTTAGTTATAAGTCAGTTTGACTAATATACTTTGTAAATATTTAGCTATTTATATAAATTAAAAATATACTTTGTATTTACCACTTTAATTAAAGTGGTAAATACAAAGTATATTTTTAATTTATATAATTAATAATGCCACAAAGTTACCAAATATTTGAAGAAATTATATTTAGCTATTTGATTGGGAACCTCTATAATAGTCTCCATTTTGGTATAGCTTAGAAAAAAGTAATTATTCCATACTATATTATTATCACAAGTTCGTGTGAATGATTTCAAACCCACTTTTGTTATTTTAATTATTCTATAATCCCCTTCAAGCGAAATCGTAATTTCTACAATTGAATGCCTATCATACCTATAATTCAAATTGAGAGTCAGCTTTGTTGATTTTGGTTTATGTTTTGTGCCATTAAATATTCACCAAATAAAATCCTTGGTATGAGACAATATCATCAACAAGAAGTATTTCGTCTAATAGAATGTGAATAACAAACAGGTAATAAATGTATAAAAAAGTTGTAGGAGTTTCGTAATCATACTGCGTGGATGTATCGGTATAGTAAATGCCAAGAACGCTGGCTGTTCCCCCTTCAATCAATGTCTACTTTGCATTCAGACATCCCGCCTAGGTTGGTTGGTTGGCAGGGGAGTGGTGGTGGAGGTGGGGTGCAGCTACTCCTTCGGTACCCCGGCCGATACGGCAGGAATACTTATTTTGTCAAGCACCAACCTCGCTGTCACATTGACAGCCAGTGGTGACAACGAGGAATAAAAATGATCATGTCAATTTGGTGGCTGTATAAATTAACATAACACAATATATTACGTAAAAAAAATATATAAATATATATATCATCATATTGAAAAAAAAAATTATATTCTCCTTAACAATAAAAAAAGAAATTTGATTGTTTTTAAGAAGTAGCAAAACACCTAGAACCTAAACCACTGGCTTCATATAATTTTCAAAATATTGTCATCCTCGTGACTAAAAACAATGCAATTATTTCAACGTTCTATTGTCATTTATATCGTGAAAAATGAATATTATTTTTATATTAAAAAAATAAAACAAGTAATATTTTTATTTCTACGACTTTCTGTTTACTAGAAAAATTCTTTTTTTTTTTAAATCCATATTCTTTGTTGCATTTTTATAAAATTAATACATGGGTGAGACCTGGCAATAAGCTGTTTTATTATAATGTAGGAATGAGATTAAGAACATATTAAATCAAAATTCACATATTAATAGTATATTATAATGTAATGTACACAGGTACCTACCACAGATAAAACTTTATGAAACTATTTTAGGTCGAGCGAACATTCTCGTAGCATTCTTGAAAATAAGTTAAAATTCATTTCGGGGTTGAAGAATTTTCACAATGTATATTTTTTTTAGAAATTAGAAAAAAACGTACCTACGACTGGTTTACTGAAAGATTTCATTTAAAAATACGTATTTTTTATGTAGATTTGGATGGATGTTTCTGCCAAACATCGACAGTAAAACGTCCATCATTCCTCTCGCGTATGTTGTCCTATTTCCCTTACGGTAATTCTGATGTATATGCCTCTTCGGGGGCATTCATTATTCTGTACCATACAGTTTATAAAAATCGATTCTTATGTATAGGAATTAACATTTTTTTATACCCTACAAGTTTCTGCTTGTTTAAAATATGTTTTTAATTTAATAACCGTCTAGTCCATGTTTAACGTAGGTATTTAACTAGTGCAGTATTACGTTTTGTCATGATTTTAAAGGATTTTTGCGAACGGATAAGAGACATCTTTTCTTATCCTCGACCTAACATTTATTTACGGATTCTTACAGCGTAATAAACAACCAAAGTATTTAAATAGAGATTATGTATTTTTCCCCTTCTTTTATTACTTCCATCATTTACGATCGTTGGATCGAATTTCATGCTATAAGAAGAAACAATAGCCTTCACGTTGTCTCATTCGTAAATGTAGCTGTAAGGACGTTATAATAAAAATATTTAATTGAAACGTCGTTAATACCACGTTTACGGCTTCAAAATAGTATATTATACGAGTTTAATTTTTTCTTTTATCAATGCAAATTTATTATCAAGTTCTGCAGGTATTTCCATTTTTTTTTTTTATTATTGTCAGTTTTTATCATTTTAAAACTGTCTTAGTAATAAAATGCATCGAAACTAGCTACGTGGCAGAACGGTAAGTTGCTATTTCTGGATCAATGGTCGCAAGGGAAAAGGGATCAGTTTGTATCAATCCGTATCCCAAAAATGCAGACGCCGTAATTTCATTGGCACCGGACATCTGAGATTTTCATATAAAAAAAAACACGAATGTGTGTAGCAACAACGTATCTACGTATGTTTACGATAGAAGAATATCCCTTACGTGATGTCCGAAAAAAATGTTACAATTCATTGATATTGCTAAAATAACGGTTACATCATGAAAATAAAGTATTCTTCCAGTCAGCAACAGCATGTTTAACAACATGTATCTAATATTAAATAAACATCTCTTAAAACATCGTTTACGTCGTTGTTTTCTTCCTCCATGCGAAGTCGTTTCTGCCGCTTTCCCCAAATACACGTCATTTCTATTGATTTCCAATTGGCCGGGAAGAAAGCGCCCCTAAAAGTTGTTTATGTAAAAACAAGTGGAATTGACATAGGGCACAAAATAATAGTTTGTCGAGGGTTAGATAAACATTTGAATTCTCTTTTTGTTGATATTCGTAAGTAAAGCCCATGAACAATGGTGAATGCTGAAAATAAAACCTCGTGATTCTTAAAATATTGTAGTCTAGATTTTATTTATGCTTTCGCTTTAGGTTTTCCTTATTTCGCAGCGTTCAGAATAAAACAGCTGGAATATTTATTCTTAAATATATTGGTAACGATTTATCATTTACATTATTTTGATTTTTGAGGTTTTCTACCATATCAGTTCTCTTGTTTCTTTGATATTTTTGATAAAAACGGTTGTTCAAATGGGATAGCAGAATATTTAATTAATCTATTCTTAGAGCCGGTTTATTAGTGATTAGATAAAATCCTGAAAATAGTGAACCTATTAGCAGTAGCGTGCTAATATTTGTAAATTACCCGATTATGTTAGTTTTCATCAGAAATACTTAAACAGACTGAAATACGAAGACAAGTAGCTAATAACACTTTCTGAGACATTAGTTGTCGTTATGGCTAGATAAGAGTTAACTAGAATGGAAGATACTTTCAGTATCGCCCTGATGAAAAATCACCATTCAGAATCCAGACGTTGTTAGAAATGGCTTTAGCCAAGTCCGGTGTTCAGACAGGTACTTCCAACCAACCGTTTCCATCTCCTTCCCTTTCCGACTCTCAATCTATTTCAACAGTATTTATTTCCTTTCTTCAATAAATGTGCAAATATTTTATGTCGTCCTTATTAATAAAATTAATATGAAATACTTTGTTTACGCCACAGTTTTAAAATGATAAAAACTTCAATAAATGTGCAAATATTTTATGTCGTCCTTATTAATAAAATTAATATGAAATACTTTGTTTACGCCACTATTTAACAAACGAATATCAACATGTTTCGAAAATGAAGGTTCCCTCAACATACTGTACACAGTATATTGTGTATCCTGATAAGGAAAGCTTTGCTTCCGAAACATGTTGATATTTATATGATAAACAGTGGTGTAAACATAGTATTTATTTCGATTAGCGCCCATATTCTATTTCCACATTTTGTTTGAACTCAGTTTCCCTGAGTAAACTTTCTTAGTTCCCGTGAGGAAAAGCTTTTACTGCACCCACTACCCACTAGCTGGGTTTAAAGTGCCAGGAGAACACAGCGGGAACGAGTAAGTGAAAACAATCGCAGTAGCTAAACTGAGATGCCTTAATCGCGTTAATGGGCGAGACTTCACCATAATTGCGGTGGCGGCCGCGCTCCAGATGGTGCCTATTCATATTGGCTTAGTTACTACTAGCACTGGCGAAATATCAACTTAACCCGCTCTGCGATCCTGGTAATGCTAACCCTAATTCCGAAGTGATTTAGCTACTCGGCTGCTTGTCCTGTTTTAGAGATTTAATTTAAGTATATTAAAGGACTCGTACAGTCGGAGATCATTTTACAGCAGTTCACAGTAATTGGGTCACTCCGTCGTACTATTATTTCTCGCATAAGTAAATAGTTCACGTGATAATACTCGAGTACGTAAGGCGTAGGTATGAAGTTCTTAATTGATACCTTAGCATTTTAGCCTCACAATAATACCCGTAAAGTGGAGACTGCGGAGAATGTTTGGTTTTATATTATTACCATTAATGACTGAAATTGTCTAAGACTTAACAACATTACGACCCCCGTTGCTTAATGATCACCTTATTTAACTTTAAATTGGAGAGTTGCGGGTTTGATTCGCCACAGCGCAGTTAATATCAATTTACCATAACACGGTAATTGCGAAGTTTGGGTGTGTGATTTTTATTATTTGGTTGGTATTGTAATAAATGCTTTTCACCTGTTTGTGATATTTATTTATTTATTTTTGCAATGTTCAAATAACTTAAAAAAACGGTTGATAATGGGATTTTTCAAAGGTTTTTACCAATTTGTTAGAGTACATACAAACTAAAAAAAGCATCTTTATCCCCATCGGAAAATGGCATTTATAAATTCCTGGAAGTATATACGCCTACAATATTTTTTATTTTGTTTTTCTTAGCTTTCCTGGCTTCTAATAATGTAAATATATTTTGTACTTTGAAAATAATTGCAAAATAAAAAAAAGATTTTGAAGATAATCGTACATTCCTAACATCGTTGAATTAGACGGTAAGACGATCACAACCTACGTGAAGCTTGGCAAAAGCTTCACTAATGTAACTTGATATGAACGTGAAGTGTTCATTATTTAAACTGCTTTTATTATAATACTTAGAGACCCGTGAAAAATCACGGTATAATTAATAAATATATAATATGATCTCAACACAGGACTGTCCTACTGAGATGAGTGGCTAATGTTTTTGTATTGTTTTTAAATTTAAGAATAAATAAAAAAAAAAAAACAAACAAACAAAAGCTTGGAACGGAACAATGCTGACCATTAATTTATTATGTGTAGTGAAAATAAATATAGAATTTAAATGTTACGTATGCCATACTCACAGCGCAAAAGATATTATATTGTTTAATGAAAAGATATCCTGGTCTCCTCGAATAATAATACGGTATTTAAATTAAGAACTTGAAAATAGTAGTAGTAGTTAAGGTAAATAAGGATCATAGGAAGGTAATTTGTGGAAGCATAGTTTGCTTCCGTTTATTACTTCAAACGTTTCCGCAAACGAAGCTGGCGTTAGCAAGGGCAATTTAGCCTCTATTGTAACGGCTTTAACGGATTACTCTAATTATGGCTTTGGGAAGCTGCGACCTCTTTTTCAATGTCCCCTGTATGACACACGGAATCCGCTAATTTATTTACAGAAAGATAAATGTGTTGTCTACCCTTAATTAAACCTGACAAATTCTCGCGGAGCGGACGCAGATAAGGCGGACTTAGAACATTAATCATATTTCATAAGCAGTTACTAATAAGGTTTATAATAAGAGAATACCTATTATGCGTGAGTTACGACTCGAACTAATAACTTACATATACCGTTAGATTCGCGAAAAGGATTTCCTAAATCTTTTCCGCGTCGTAAACCTGGGCTTAGTCCCACCCTATTTCCCAATATTATTGTAATATCTATTAAAGTGTATGCGTATACAACAACGTACCTTTTTTTAATAAAATATTGTCTATTGAAGGTTAAAAGCGAACTCCGTAAAAGCTTTATTAAATTTATAACTGTCACGCTTCCCTAATTTAAAATTCCAAATGTTATTTCTATTTTTAAATCAATTTTTTATTTGTTAATTAAAATATTTGTTACACGGTTTTGTATGACAGGTTTTATACTATTCTTCCAATATAAGCATTATCGTATGTAGGGAAGATGAATGTAAATTAAGTATTAATGGTTAAGTAATATTATATATGGTACATGTATGTATATGTGTTGTAGTAGATACGGAATAGTTTGATTAAGAAAAAAATAATCATATATTATCGCACACCTAGCAGTATAAACTAAAAAATTAAGGTTTTTTTAGGTAATCACTTTTTCAGATTTTATAAACGGTGGCGCTTGCACCAACATTACGTATATATCAATATCTTGAATACTCTCCAAAATATGGCGCTCAAGGTGAACGGTTGTGCGGCCTGTTTCATATAAAACTTAATTATTGATTTGATGCCAAAATACTTACCTAAACCTGATGGTCTTTTTTTTAATCAAAAAGTATAGTAAATATCTAGTACGGACGAGAATTAATTTATTTATTTTTGATTTACATTATGAAATATAGGCCATTAAAGGAATTGATTTTTCTCGATTTTCGAGGCACCTTTAACAATTATTTGTGGGCTAACGGTGATTTAAAAAAAAGAGTTTTACCCCTTTTACTTTGAAAATTTTTATAATATATAATAATATTTTTTTTAAATAAATTAATATGAGCATTATGGTGGACTTTAAATTAAATTAAAAACGACAGATTTACGTTGGAACACAAATTTGCTGTTTAGAATTTAAAATATCGATCCGAAAAAAAGTTTTTTTTTTTAATGATTTATTTTTATATTTTTACTTCGTAATCATATTTACATAACAAATATGATAATTTAAAAAAATATACAATAAACCCGCAAATAATTTTGTTGTCTTTAATATTATGAAAATTGAATTTTTTCCATGACATATAATTCATAATTTAAAAGAAATAATAATAAAATACTTCTCATCCATACTAGATATTTACCAAAACTCTAATTAAAAAAAAATACAACATTCAGTTTGGATGGGTATTTTGGCCTCAATTCGAAAACTAAGTTATAGTTAAAGTACTTTTTGTTGAATAAATAAACCCATGACGCCCACCCCCTCTACCATGCCAACTGATGCCAACAGCAGAAGAAGGATTTAAGTAGACTGAATGCTGCAGAAATCAGGTATCTGTGGTAGTATGACCTTTTCCACAATGTGGAGATCCGGAAATAATGCAAAGCTGATGTAAGCGAAATGTTTAAGATTAGGAGACGCTTAGATGCTATGGGCGTGTAGAGCAAATGGATGAAGAAAGAAGTGTAGGGAGAATGTATGACGCGGAAGATAATGATAGTAGAAGAGAAAGATATGGTATGAAGTGAAACAAAAAACTTCAGTCGAGTCATGTCGGGGCTCAAAAGTCAGAATAACGGAGTGTGTATGAGATGATACATTAATACGAATGAAACAAGCGATAGATTTATGAGGCAGGATTTCCTCTCTAGCTGCCTTACGGAAAACCGCGTAATGGTTAGTTGATAGCTACTTCAGGACACAACTGTTTTCAAAAACGTTAAAACTTCCCCTTAACAAAACTTCTTACTAATACAAACAAATTATTTGTGCTTGAAGTGTTTGAATGTTTTTTACGTGTTTTGCAAAGGGGAGTTTTTCTCATTTCTTTGAAACAAAGCCATTAAGCTTTCAAGGCACTTTGTGCCACGGCTGTAGGCTTGGCTTGATTGATAGCTGCAGCGCTGGGATTTGAACCCCACCCGCCCGTTTGATAAGATAATCATTTCCAGCGATCTCCCACATAAGAAATCAGATGTCGGCGCATTAATGCGGAGATTTATACGAGACGTTTAACGTCCCTCCACTCCATTCCAGCGACTAAATTTACGGAAAAGTATTGCGAAATCTATGATCTAATCGAAGATTGTATAAATCGAGATGAAACCTAAAATGCAACTCTGCTATCCTAAAGTCCCCCCGAGAGGATCAATATCAGTATTGTCGTCAATGGTTACGTCAATTAATGTCAGTAATATGATTGACAATTTCTAATTGATCATTTACATAGCCAATTGAAGCGATTGATAATCGCTAATTAATTATTAACCAAGAAAAATGAAGCGGTAGACAAAAGGAATTTCAAATTGATTGACGAGGTGAATGATGGGTATTTTGCAATTGAAAATTGTTTGGATCAATCGAGCCCATCGAAACTCAGTTTCATCGTAGAATGAGATTTTTTTTATTTTTTTTTATTGACCTTTAAGCATATTTTTAGTTCTCTCGTCCGCCACACTTGGTTCATGCCCATAGCGTGGAGGTCATAAATGAATTATTTATTATAACAATCAGAAACAAAAATACATAAATCATAAAATGTTTTTTTTAATAAATATTGTAGTTGTTACTGATAGTGATTGTTAAATTAATAAATTCAATATTAAATTGTTATGTTAATAAATTAAAAATTATTTTTTTAAAACTAATAAATTAAACACTAAATTGCTTAATTAATAAATTAATGATATAAAATGTTAAATTAATAAATTGATGATATAAATTATTCCATTAATAAATTAAAAATATAAATTGTTAAATTAATAAAGTCAACATATAAATTGTTAAATGCATAAATACAATATAAAAATTGTTAAATTGATAATGCTAAACATATAATTATTGAATTATATCACGATTGTCCGGATTTATGGAAAGTAAAATCAAAATATTATCACAGTATTCACACACCGTGCTACTGTCTCGGCATACGTCCACAAAACAACTGGAGCAAAAATATTGATGCATCTCTTGAAGTCCCGTCAATAACTCGTCAATCGAACTTTAATACAAAAATAATGTCTTTTTCCACAAAACAAAGCGATGATTGCAATACTCTGTCTGCAATATAAAAGAATTCACTTAAAAAAAAGAATGAAACAAAAAATTAAATATAACAAATAACAAAAAAAATAAAAAACAAAAAAAAATTACAATTTATTGACGTTGATCGTCTTTGGGTGCATAAAATGAACACTCTTTTCTGAAGATTTCAGTATTCTCGTCTATTTACATATTCGCTAAATACCTTATAATCAACATTCTAATTCAGCCGGCTGCTTTATTTATTGTAAGCACTGATTGTATTTATTGTATTTATTCTAAGCAGCATCTTCTCTAGAAGAATTATCTTTACTAATTTGAAAGACAAGTGATGTCAAAAATTTACGTAACAGATGTTAATGCTTAGGCCCTAGATAAGTCAATAAATTTGATTATATTCTCAAGGAAAAAAGTTCATACTTGAAAATGTTACACCAGTTTTAACAGAAATAAAAAGAAAGAAAGAAATGGGCACACGGACACGCCCACAACACTCCTATTGGATTACCTATTCAGTGAGTGAATGTAAGGTATTTTAGGAGCGTAAATAAATAGGAAAACATGATGAATATTAGAATTTTGTTGTTGGAATCAAATTAAGTAATGATACCAAGGTATTTTGTTCATTTAGTTACGAAAATTTTACAAAGCTAATAAGGCAAATTGTAATGTTTTTCTTAGTCCTCCTCACTAGGGGTTTCTGTGCTGAGGTTTTATTTAAAAATTGATTGTTTTTAATATTTTCTTCAAATGCTTTATAACTTTGTGGCATCATTATTAATTATATAATTGAAAATACACTTTGTATAAATAAAGTGGCATATACAAAGTATATTTTCAATTATATGATTGTTTTTAAGCTCTTAATGAAGTTCTTCTCAAGATGTTCGATAACTACTCTTCTTTGATTTATTTGAGCCAGGTTTTGATTTGATTTTTGAAATCATTTGCCTATTTTGCTTTTTTTATGGCCAGTGGAAGTGAACTATATAGCTTAATGGACAGATATTTATAATTCCTTTGTCCAAATGCAGCTTTTAATTTAGGAATATTCATAATGTAATTTTTATTCGCTCTTTTGTGGTGAAAATTAAATTTCTTCGTTTTTGTTGAACTTTTGAAATATTTGATTAAAATATTCTTAGCATAGATATTTTGGACGTTGGGTACTGCAAAATTTTTGAAAAATTCTGTTTTTGCTTTCTTATGGGGACTTTTAAAATTGTTTCATACAAATAGTAGTTGCCGATCCCCATCATAGTAGTGATGTGAAAGTTGTTTTTTAACAAGTTGATTTTAATAACAGATAAAACTTTGAAATTTTTTCATAATTGGAGACATACTGAGGGAAAGATCCTATATGAAAAAAATTTTTTTTTAGGAAAGTTAAAAAACACTATCAGACATTATCACATTATCATTCCAGATTTCTATATCGGGTATTATTTGTTTCCCCTTTTGTTTAGAGTTTTCCCCTTTGTGAGGGTCCGCCATTTTTGGTAACATAGATCCTTATATTCTTAAAAAAAATTCAACCACATATACCAATCGTTTCAGCGTTGTCAAAAAAATATTATAGTACTTGCGTAAAGCTATAAACATTATTCCACAAAAAAAGCAATATCTGACCTAATGTATTATGGTCCCTTCTTCCGGAGCGGTATTCAATTTGTTAATGTATTTCGATTTCAATTTTAAGCTATTACGCTATTTATAGGAGTTTTCAGAAATTTGCATGCACTTAACTCAGATTTTAAATTTGAGAAAAATGCTTTACTTCAAGTAAAATCGCACTTTTTCAAATAATTTGACAAATACTTGATAATCGCAATTTTCTCTTTGTAAATTAATAGACACGTGGTAAACGAGTGCCTTTAATATTCTTGGAAGTTCTGTGGTTAGGTTACTTTTGCCTAACCTGCGATGCACCTTAAACGACTTCTGGACCCTAAATATCCTTTGTCTTCCAGGAAATTTTAATTAAGTTTTAAAAACTTTACTTTAATAGAATACGTCCATGTCACTTATATCCAATTATCGAAATAGTTATCGCCTTTCACAGCCGACATGTGCTTTAATTAAAAACGCCAGGCTTGAATTAGAGAATTAAAATGTCTCATGTGAAGGCATAACCTAGAGTTCGTACGGGTGAATTAAAAAAAAATAGATATTGTTAAAAATAACGTTTGTAGGTTTGAAACTTATTTATGCTTGGTTCATTTGAGGCTTCGCACGCGATGAGTAAATAAGCGTCACGTGTATTTTTCTCAAGGTCAAATTTAATAAAATAAAGGTTCTCAAAAGCTTTGTTATTCTTTTCAAGCCTTTCCGAAGGTACCCACGTTAAAGGGAAGGCATAATAATATTTTGGTAACGTTAATTCGAAGAGCGTTAACGTTTTCTGCTGTTCCTATGATTTATACAAATTATTTAATTTATTTTCTGTTATTTACATATTATAATAAGTTATTACTGAATAATATTTGCAGAGAAATCATGTTATTTTTCGTACATTATAATAACACCATAACGACTGAAAATCTAACTAATATTGGCCAGAGAATTCCAGAAAGACTTTACAGACCATGAAATCTAGTGCTTCATATTTGCAACACCCGCGTAAAGGGACACCATCAAAATATTGAGAGTGATTTAGCCATTACACTTAATATGTTATAACTCAAAGATAAAAAATAAATCTGCCAAATACGGAAATCAAAAAAATAAATAATAATTGACCATCTACTTCAAAGGTTCCCAACCTTTTTGAGGTTGGGAGCTACTTTTTACTTTAATTTACAAGGGGATCGACTACTAACAGGATGTTAGAAGAATTTTTGCTGTTGTATTTTTTTTTAGTTCTTCAAAACTTTTGCCATTAAGCATCTTCATTAAGAGATAAACTTGATCTACCGAAACGAATTTGTTCGACGACCGGGATATTATTTTTTTCATCCATGATTGTAAATTAAACCGGTCAGTGGCTGAGTTGGCATCGCGTTTGGGTCTCACCCAGGCATCGTGAGTTCAATTCCTCGCCTGGTTAAGCCCTCCATTACGACACAAATTAAATCTTCCGCTTACTGTGATGGTAGTAGGAGATTTTCAAATATTGTCAGGTTATTAGTAACCAGGGAATATTAAAATTAAAATTATGGAAAATGTTAATTTTTTTAAATTCACAAACGTAATATTGATAAAGACAACATTTTTATTTGCGATCGATGGGTTGGGGACCTTGATCTACTCAATTTCCGTAAAAAAAAACCATGAATTCGTATTATCATGAGAATCTAATTTTTTTTCCGTTACGCTTATATTGGTCAATGCCTTACGCTGAGATATAGGAATTTAAGAATCGTCCCTTTGAAATGTAACTTCACGACCTAAGGGCAAAGGGCATGGGGTTTGGAATCAATGGCCATTTGTCCTGCTGAAATATATAGGAGGGGGAACACTGAACCCTTCGTCGTGGCCGTCTTTACATCTCTGGAGGTAAATCGCTATTGGAGGGAATTTATTTTTTAGAGTTACAACCTTACCAGAAAATCTGGGCCGCATAAAACTTTATCGTGGGGTGATGCTGTAAACTATGCAGAACTGTAATATCGCATTAGTTTGTAACTTGTATCTTTTATCTTATTTAAACGATGAAAATATTCACGACCTACTTCGTGATAAATGTGAAAACAATGCTTTAGAAATATAATAGTTGTTAAGTCATGTTGCGTGTTCTTATTATGTTATAAAAGCAAAATAAATGATTTTAAACTACGCACACGTGTGAAAAGCAGTTAACATCAATTTGCAAATTGCTTTGAATTTCGAAACAGCTGTCACAATAATAAAAAACTAAAATACTTGCAGAACTAGATAACAATATTATTAATTTTGATTTAACATTTTTTTTATATGAATGCCGCACAAGAGTCCCAACTGTTCCCAACCGTCTGGAGCTAGTGAGACTATGGCATCCCCATTTGGGGAATGTTGTGAGGTTGAAGGTATTTGGGAGGGGAAGGAGAGGAAGAGAAAGGTTCGGAAATACCTGGCTATTAACATCTGGTCACCAAACACGGCTAAAAGCCATTTCAAGCAACGTTTCAATTCAGAATGGTGGTCTTTCACCAGGGTGATTGATAACCCTCGACTATGTAGGCCGTCAAAATATAAAAAAAGATATCTTCCAAATAAAAACAAAAACAATTAATGCCTTTCGGATTTTACATAGTATAATATAAACTATAAAACATACTATAATGTGAAAAATATGTAATCAATAAAGAGCCTCTATGGGCGTGTATAATAACATAGATCAAATTCAAGAATATCTAATAAACTAAATAATAAAGCAAGAATAATCGCATAATTAATTAAATATAATATACTTAAAATAAAGTGAAGTTAATAATATTTCAAAAAGAAATAATTCTATATATTTAATTACTAAACACATAATTAAAATAGGTTGAGATATATAATATTTTGTAGTAAATAATACATTTTTTGAGATCATCCAGAGTGCGTGTCTCAGAGTAAATAAATGAGTTCGTGAGTACACGTTTGTATTGTATCAGTGATATATTCAATACATTTGTGATATGCGCATATATATTACAAAAAATTTTTATTCTATGTAACAGAGGGATAAATTGTGCGGCCGTTGCAGTATTATTAGAATATAATGGTAATGATTTTATCAAACGGGCCATATAGGGCGAACGAATTCAAACAGATAAAAACGTAAACAAAATACGTACGAGTTAAAACCTGCGTAAACACTTGCCCAAATTCATCAAAACAACACGTACCAGTTGAATGACCTCTATGTAAGCACCTGCTCATATCCCGAAGTAAAATCATCACAACAACAATACGTGCGAGCTGAATTCTGCACAAATACCTGCGCAAATCCATCAAAACAACACGTACCAGTTGAATGACCTCTACGTAAACACCTACTCGAAAAAAACAAGATCGTCATAACATCACCAAGTGCAAGTTGAGTCCTGTGTCCGAATACGCAACGTTCAAAACACCTGTCCGTATACCCAACGTTCGGCCTATAAAAACCCATGCCCCGCGGTACGTTATTATCATTCCTGCCACCGGCTCTGACCGAGCAATACCTCCGCCGAGATGCTACTTCACCTTGAAACTAGAGGACCATCATTTATCTCCACTTGAATGCCATCCCGGATATGCCGCAACCTGAGCCCGACAGCCACCCAGCCTACCCACGAGCTTGCAATGACCGGCCCGACCTTGAATACCGGTCCCGGATAAACAGCAAACCGCGCTCATATGACAACTGACATCACCTCAAGCGATCGACGCTGAGAAACAGAGCCCGACAGCCACCCAGCCTACCCACGAGCTTGCAGCAACCAGCCGACCTTGAATGCCGCTCCCAGATAGCAGCAATACCTCTACCAGATGCTGCTTCACCTTGAATACCTTGACCTGCTGCTAACAGACAAAAAACATGTATCTACACCCAGTAAAAGCTGACGTCACCCCAAGCGATCGGCGACCAGTTCGGCATTGAATTCGGTTCCCGGATATGCCGCAACACCTCTACCAGATGCTGCTTCACCTTGAATACCTCGATCTGCCGCTAACAGACAAAGAACAGTCTCTACACCCAGCAACAGCTGACGTCACCCCAAGCGAACGGCGACTGGCCCGGCCTTGAATGCTGGCCCCGGATCTGCCGGGGTTCGACTGTAGCTGGTTAGACATCTCCATTGGGAAACTACCAAACACCTTTCTCGAGAGGCTCTGCAAATCACAATACTCATGCGTCCCTGTATGCCGGTGCCTAAATATTTACACTATTTTTATTGTGCAGGCTTATACGTCTCGTACAATGATAATCTTTTATTTCTGGCCAGTACATGAATGTTTATTAGCTGAAGTAAATCAGGGCTGTCGATTTTATTATGCAAGATTTTAAATAAAAATACTAGATCGAAAACAAATACTGAGATTTTTAAAAAATTTGAATTCATTTTATCATTTAACTGACGTATTTACAATCATCAATCGATAGCTAGGTAGCTTATAATAATTATATAAAGCAGCATTTAAAAAAATATATTGAATTGTATTATGTATTGTAAGTAAGAACCGTGTTTAATCATTACAAAGTTATTTATTAGAATATTTAATCATTGAAGAAGATAATATTAACACATCCCAAATGAACCACGAAACCGAAAAAACAACGGAAAATAAAAAGATTTCAGTCGCATCTGGGACTCGAACCCAGGACCTCTACCTATCCGGGGTAACCGCTTTACCAACTTAGCTAAGGAGACCAGTTCAATTTACGCCATCTACACTGATATCATATTTCAAGTTCAAGACTTGTTAATATCATCCTCCATTTTAAAATCCCATATTATTAGCTGGTATTCTATTATATTCTATTATTATTCTCGTAGATCTTTCCGGTTGGCAATAATTCAGCAAATGCCAGGAAAGGGTTATGATACTTATGATGCATAGACAATAGTTACGATAAACACATGTACAACATAGAGTAATCTACTCCAGTTATACCGATAAGTTGTAGAACAGATAAAACTATTGCAGTAAAATGACACTTAGAAACTAATAGTGCTACATTAAAACTTTTAATGTAGCACTATTTTTTTCTTTAATAACTTTATGTTTGTATCACATTATACCTCTTCGCTCTGACAAAACTTAATATTTCCTACCATACAGTATGCTTAGTATAACAATATTGTTTAAGGAAGGATCTATAGAAGATCTACGTGTTGCACGATACGTGGCCGCATCCGGTCCGCGAGCTTATTTCATGTGCCCCCCCCCTAGTTAAATAAAATTTTAAGAAGTTTGCAGTAAAAAGTATTCATCGGTTTCTGTTCTATTTCGCAACGGGTTTTTTTATATGAATACCGCGCAAGAGTCCCAATTGACACCAATTGTCTGGAGCCAGTGAGACTATGGCATCCCCAATTGGGGAATGTTGTGAGGCTGAAGGTATTGAGGAGGGGAAGAAGACGGGAAGAGGAAGGTGGGGAAATACCTGGCTATTCAGATCTGGTTACCAAAAACGGCTAAAAGCCATTTCAAGCAACGTTTCAATTCTGAATGCTGGTCTTTCATCAGGGCGTTACAGAGAGTATCTCCACTCTGGAACGTGCGCAAATATATTACATATTATTTTAAACTGAATTAATTGTCAAACAGAACAAATTAATTAAATAAAATTTACTTACGCACGCCGGGATTTGAACCCGCGACCTTCGGATTCGTAGTCGAGAGCCTTACCCCTCGACCATGGAGTCTGTCTTCACCTAGTCTTTTAGTTTTGAATCAACCCCTCAAAATATTTTTACATACTCTTATAACGATACAATTTTGTGGTTTGACCAAATTTAGAAAAAAAATTGGGCTTTTTTTTGCTTTTGGAATCAATTTAAGTTTGATGCATTTTAAAGCATTTCGTTTTATAAAAGGCGGACAAAAATTTAATTAGACGAAACTTTGTCTGGATCTAACTATCAGATCGATCAAAATTTATAACACCATTTATTGGTTTGACTTCGAACCTAGCAAAATTATAACCTGCCTGTTCTTGTGTGTCAACTTTTTATAATAAATTTATTAAAAGGTTACCATTTTAGTAGGTTAGTGACACTACCGACGGCAAAATTAACAAGCTGTAAGCCAGCGAACAAAATGAAAATGGATATATTGACCCTCCGGCTAAAAAGGTTTTGCAACACTGATCTTAAAGCCTATGAAAAGGAATTTCAACGGTGTGAATACAATTCACCGGAAAATCTGAATCTACGAGTATTTACTTGATGACGTAACATTTCCCATCAAATATGAATCGAAACTCGCCCGGCTTTACCCACTCTCAGCTCAAATCCAAAATTCAGTTAGGGCCGCCCCAGATTTATTTATTGAGAAATCTACAGTAATGATGTTGGCGAATCATAGACTAGATTAACATTAGCAATTCAGGGCTGCCGCAAACTCTCCCGGCCAACTTTGGATACACTCGAGTCCGCTTTGCATACAAGTCGGAGCAGGT
This sequence comes from Halesus radiatus, assembly GCA_022606495.2. Lineage (NCBI taxonomy): Eukaryota > Metazoa > Arthropoda > Insecta > Trichoptera > Limnephilidae > Halesus > Halesus radiatus. The sequence continues at coordinate 34,494 of JAHDVE020002358.1, read as the reverse complement.
GTACCCAACGATTCCCACCACCCAGCGAGGGATTTTGGGCCTTAAAGGCGTCAACTATTCGATGACCTGACCCGGGTACCCATTGAATGTTTCGATTGTATATTGAAGCGCGCAGTAGGGGCGAGTTTGGCTTATCTCGAGCGTGTTAGCCATATCGAACGCACGATATTCGGTCTAATTTGTTCGGAAATGCTCTGTGAATTAGACTTGTTCGCAAGTATAATTGAGCCAGTTATCTGGAATGTTCTCGGCAACAGCTTTATGTATTACAGGCACTTTCGAAATTGGCTGTAATTGATGGGTGTTAAAACTGGGCCGGCGACTGTTGGCATGTGACGGATAATTCCACTGTAAGGAAAATGGATTTTATGACTTTCTGTTTTCGGTTTCATAGAAGTATATTCAATATTTACAGCTAGCAAAATTCTAATAAAATACGCAAACTAATTTGAAAATGGAATCAAGATATCTATAGGAGAAGAGGTAAAATATTATTATATTGGAATCTCATTTCTAATGAAACGCACTTTGGAAATATATATCACTTTATTTACGTGGACACACGCCATCTGGATCGTCACTGGGTCTTCGTCGGGGCAGATTGAAATTAATGAATAATTGTTTTATTTACATGGACACGCGCCATCTGGATCGTCACTGGGTCTTCGTCGGGGCAGATTGAAATTAATGAATAATTGTTTTATTTACATGGACACGCGCCATCTGGATCGTCACTGGGTCTTCGTCGGGGCAGATTGAATTTAATGAATAATAGTTTTATTTACATGGACACGCGCCATCTGGATCGTCACTGGGTCTTCGTCGGGGCAGATTGAAATTAATGAATAATTGTTTTATTTACATGGACACGCGCCATCTGGATCGTCACCGGGTCTTCGTCGGGGCAGATTGAATTTAATGAATAATTGTTTTATTTACATGGACACGCGCCATCTGGATCGTCACTGGGTCTTCGTCGGGGCAGGTGCAAGAGTTTAATGAATAATTGTTTTCGCCCATGGACATGCGCCATCTGGATCGTCGCAGATGCTTCATCGGGGCAGATTAAATTAATGAATAATTGTTTTTATTTTACATGGACACGCGCCATCTGGATCGTCACTGGGTCTTCGTCGGGGCAGATTGAAATTAATGAATAATTGTTTATTTACATGGACACGCGCCATCTGGATCGTCACTGGGTCTTCGTCGGGGCAGATTGAAATTAATGAATAATTGTTTTATTTACATGGACACGCGCCATCTGGATCGTCACTGGGTCTTCGTCGGGGCAGATTGAAATTAATGAATAATTGTTTTATTTACATGGACACGCGCCATCTGGATCGTCACTGGGTCTTCGTCGGGGCAGATTGAATTTAATGAATAATAGTTTTATTTACATGGACACGCGCCATCTGGATCGTCACTGGGTCTTCGTCGGGGCAGATTGAAATTAATGAATAATTGTTTTATTTACATGGACACGCGCCATCTGGATCGTCACCGGGTCTTCGTCGGGGCAGATTGAATTTAATGAATAATTGTTTTATTTACATGGACACGCGCCATCTGGATCGTCACTGGGTCTTCGTCGGGGCAGATTGAAATTAATGAATAATTGTTTTCCTTACATGGACACGCGCCATCTGGATCGTCACCGGGTCTTCGTCGGGGCAGATTGAAATTAATGAATAATTGCTTTATTTACATGGACACGCACCAACCGGATCGTCACCGGGTCTTCGTCAGGGCAGATTGAAATTAATGAATAATTGCTTTATTTACATGGACATGCTCCATCCGGATCATCACCGGGTCTTCGTCAGGGCAGATTGAATTTAATGAATAATTGTTTTATTTACATGGACACGCGCCATCTGGATCGTCACTGGGTCTTCGTCGGGGCAGATTGAAATTAATGAATAATTGTTTTCCTTACATGGACACGCGCCATCTGGATCGTCACCGGGTCTTCGTCGGGGCAGATTGAAATTAATGAATAATTGCTTTATTTACATGGACACGCACCAACCGGATCGTCACTGGGTCTTCGTCGGGGCAGATTGAAATTAATGAATAATTGTTTTCCTTACATGGACACGCGCCATCTGGATCGTCACCGGGTCTTCGTCGGGGCAGATTGAAATTAATGAATAATTGTTTTATTTACATGGACACGCGCCATCTGGATCGTCACTGGGTCTTCGTCGGGGCAGATTGAAATTAATGAATAATTGTTTTATTTACATGGACACGCGCCATCTGGATCGTCACTGGGTCTTCGTCGGGGCAGATTGAAATTAATGAATAATTGTTTTATTTACATGGACACGCGCCATCTGGATCGTCACTGGGTCTTCGTCGGGGCAGATTGAAATTAATGAATAATTGTTTTATTTACATGGACACGCGCCATCTGGATCGTCACTGGGTCTTCGTCGGGGCAGATTGAAATTTAATGAATAATGTTTTATTTACATGGACACGCGCCATCTGGATCGTCACCGGGTCTTCGTCGGGGCAGATTGAATTTAATGAATAATAGTTTTATTTACATGGACACGCGCCATCTGGATCGTCACTGGGTCTTCGTCGGGGCAGATTGAAATTAATGAATAATTGTTTTATTTACATGGACACGCGCCATCTGGATCGTCACCGGGTCTTCGTCGGGGCAGATTGAAATTAATGAATAATTGCTTTATTTACATGGACACGCACCAACCGGATCGTCACCGGGTCTTCGTCAGGGCAGATTGAAATTAATGAATAATTGCTTTATTTACATGGACATGCGCCATCCGGATCATCACCGGGTCTTCGTCAGGGCAGATTGAAATTAATGAATAATTGCTTTATTTACATGGACACGCACCAACCGGATCGTCACCGGGTCTTCGTCAGGGCAGATTGAAATTAATGAATACTTGCTTTATTTACATGAACATCGTCACCGGGTATTCGTCAGCGCAGATTGAAATTAATATAATAATGCCAACTGATTTCACCGCCAACTTTTCATTGCTTTGCATCTACCGTGACAAAAACCGGTTGATATTTCAGTCAAAATAAAGTTTTGTGTACAATAAAGAGTGTTTCTTTTTTATATTAATATTTTCATTTCTCATTTTATGGCGGTTATTCATTTCTGTTTCCGTTTAATTGTAACTTAATTTTTAACCACACGGAAAATGATAAGCCTTAAACAGATTACGAAAAAAAAAACCTTGAAGCTTGAGGGGAAGCTGCTTCCGTCTTTAGTATGAAAAGTTTATCAATATCCAGCAGAGACTTTTTCGGGTTAAGTTACGTAATTTCTACCATTTTCGCTGAACATTTTTGCGCGTGTTATCGAACAAAGCTTAAATAACTGGGATTAAATACGAGACTTTCGTCCTAAAACTTTCGTGATATAAAACGATCGATGCGAAAGTTAACATAATTTCCTATCAATATTGACGCATAAAAAAAAAAACAAACAAAAAATGACCTTTTCTCAATTATACGAAATTAGTCACATAGGTATAAATCGGTTTAGTTTTTTAACAATAGTCAATACTAAGAATTGGTTTTAATTTAATATTCTATTTTACCGCGCACAATGATATGAACTAACTTAATTTTAATAAATTCTACAACTTATAGATATCTACACAAACACTTATTCTTAAAAGTACGCTTTAAGGCCAGCACTCAAAAATACACATTTTGTAGTCTGCTAACGCAATCTATATGTACTACAAATATAGGTATACTATATACGGGTAATCATGAAAATTTCTATACTTCCCTTTGAAAAAAGTTCATTAACTGTAAGCTTTTTATTTCTATATTACATGCACTCTGGAATATTAGTTATAAAGTAAAAAAAGCCTTCACTGGTTTTCAAAGTGCATCTCTTTTAAACATTTTTTTTGTATTTCAAAGAATTTAAAATAAAACTATTCATGAATTTTATTAAGGGCGAGAGGGACGTCGGAGAGTTATTATTTATTAATTCAAAATAATGATAGTTTTATTACGCAATACGATAAACATAATGTTTTTAAATAGAAAAAAACTACACACTGCTCTTTTTTTAATTTACCTTATCGACAAGTTACAGAAAAACCTTCACAGCATTTTTTAAGGATATTCAACTTTTTAAATGTTTTTGTAAAACATGCGTAGAACGTACAAAAATATGTAATATTTCTGATTATATTTTGATAAATGCTAAGCCCATGCAAATTTAAAAAAACGTAATAAATATTTATCTCTTTAAAAACACCATGTTTATCATATTGCACAATAATATTATCATTATTTTGAATTAATAAATAATAACTCTACGACGTCCCTCTCCCCGTTACCAGGAAGTGTTGGATATTTTTCTAAATATCTGTAAAAAATTTAGAGATAAATAAACACAAATTTAGAAAGTGGCGTTTAGCGCCATTTTGATGGCTGACATTCTGGAAAGTGTACATCTCATTAATTTCCAACGTAAACGTAAATTGATTGAAGGTTCAAGTACTTTCCGTATATCTCTGATCTGTAGCCTCTATTTGGTATAGAAATTTTGTTTGTAAATGGGTTTGCTGTGTCCATGGTGACAAGATATTATTAGCTAGGAAACGCTTCCTCTCCTGGCAGCCATTGCCTCGGGCGGTCCGTTACTGGATGCTAGTAGTAGTGCACGTAACACCGATAACACTACACAGATAGGAATATCGATGACTTGTGATTTGCGAAAAGAACGCAGTGGTTAGAAAAAATAACAACTTATGAAAATATGATTTTAACGCATTTGCTCATTTTTTTAGAAATTTCTAAAAGAATAGGCAATTATCCATTTAATCCAAAAACCACTTGAACTTACGCATTAACTAACAAATTTACGACCACCATTTATACTAAAACTCCATAAACAGATGAATGCAGACAGTTAGAAAAGTAACAATACCGTGTACATGCTAAACAATCCATACAAACGATGAAAAAATCTTGTTTACAACCCGCAAATATAAAGTAAACGATTCATCGGTGTTTACGGCAAAATATTTTATTGATCTCTCTTATTTACTGAACATAAATTGACCGACATTATTATATTTAAGAGAAATAAATACTGTTGTGAAGTGACAGTTCTAAGTCATTGTTTCGTTACTAGTTACCTTTAAACGGTCTGTAGTGCTTCCTTGTGCAAACTGTCGTTAAAGGATTTGATACTCAATAAAACTAGAGTCGTATTTGACAAGAAAATACTTGAATTACATTAATTGTTTCAAAAAAATTTATAATGATAAATTTACCAGAAATCAGACTATGAGCAATAGTTATCTCAAGTTCTTGTATTAACTTTTTCTCGGGGGATCCTATGGTAACTGGTGAATGGTGTAGTGGTGAAGACGTTTCACTTAACAATCGTTATAATCTATTTCCGAAATCGTGAGTTTAAAGGTGAAACCATTGGTTCTATTTTATTTTTATTAAAAAAAACGAACAAATTTATCATATACAAGGCCATCTCTGGTCAAGCAAAAACACTTTTATAAAACAACAATTTAAAAGTAACATTTTATCAATAATAATTAATTTTCAACGGTGAAATAAATTTCTAAAAATTTAATACTTAATAGTCTGATAAATCAGTTAGATTTACTGTCATAAAAGCATATAACATTATTACTTGTGAAGGGTGCAAGCTGAATGCTAACAAAAGCAACGTGATGAAATGCTGCCTTTGCACGCTGAGGTATCACTTCCAGTGTATCGGAATATCCAAAGAAAACTAAACGAAGCAATCAAAACAGTAAAAAATTACGTTGAATTGTCCTGATTGAAACAACAGCGGTCATCGGGAAATAATGCGGAAACGCCTGTTCGCCAATTTTGACAATTAGCTCCGCTAATGAGTCCAGGGGTAAACTCTAGCGATATAATCACAAAACTTATTAATAACATAGACAACAAATTTGGTGATCTTTCAGAAAAAAACTTTTAATAGAAAGTCTTAAAAAAATGAGAACATATCAAGGGAGCAATTCAATTTCTATCAAACCAATATGATACAATTAATAAAAAAGTGAAGAGTAAATACCAAGGCATGCAAACTGAATTTCGAACCATGGAATAAAAATGAGAGAAATGGAGCAATCACATCGAAATAATAACGTGGAGATTCAGAGGCTGCCTGAAAAAAGAAATGAAGTAATCACATAGACATTCCTGCAAATATGTAAAATAGTATCATTTTCGATATCGACAAATAATATATTAGCATGCAACCGGATTCAAAAACTCAATAAAATTTCTGATCGACCAAGAAACGCAATAGTCAAACTAGCAGAGGGTAGAAAAAGGGACGGATTATTTTTGTCTATCAAAAATTACAACAAAAACAACTCTAATAATAAACTCAATTCTGCGCTTCTCCAATGATCCACTGATAAATCACCGGTCTACGTCTGCGAAAACCTATCGACAGCAAACAAGAAACTGCATGCTGCCCTCCGAAAAGCAGCAAAAGGAAAACTTTACAAGTTCACTTGGATAAGGAATCAACGCACATACACTCGTAAAAACTAAAACTCTCCAGCTGTCCTTATTAAAAACATGGAATCAATATATAATTTATAACCCCCATGCTTTTCGTCTCAATGATATCGGATCTACTACTTTGTTACTTATGTCACACCTCTTATTTTTTTATCCTTGTGTCTCGAGTTGATTCTTTCATATTTTCTTTTATATTATCTTTCATTGTTCATACCTTACGTTTCTTTTTCGCTTTTGTTTATTTTTCCGTCTCGTATCTTTTGATTTTCATTAGTTTCTTATACCATCAGAAATGAAATAAGTAAACATTACAACATTGAAATTGTATCAAGTTACGTAAACGCATTTGAAATCTCAATACAGGAATCCCTGCGCAAGGATGATACGCAAAATCGTGAAGAGTTCCACTTTTTTTTCCAGAGTGGAAGATACCTCTTACTATCGCCCTGGTGAGAGGCCACCATTCAGAATTTAAACGTTGCTTGAAATGGCTTTTAGCCATGTTTAGTGACCAGATCTGAATATCCAGGTATTTCCTCACCTACCTCTTCCTCTTCTCCTTCACCTCCCCAATACCTTCAGCCTTACAACATTTCCCAATTGGGGATGCCATAGTCTCACTGGCTCCAGACGGTTGGGAGCAGTTGGGACTCTTGTGCGGTACTCATATAAAAAAAATCACAGGGGGCCGAAGCAGATGCCTTTTTTGATGTGTTCATAAATAAAATTAATTATTTAAAATATAAAATAATGCAAGTAAAGTCTTCTGAACCTGACATTATTAAGTTTTTGACATGTTCGTTTCTTTGGCCATCGTCCAAACGAACGTTATTACACTTGCACTATCGTGTTTGTGAATGCACCGAGTTTAGGTGAGATGGGTGAATAAATATTTTTATTGCAACTGAATAATTCATAAACTTTGTTTCGTACACCACGCATGTAGTAAACACATTAATTAGATATTACATGCCGATTATATATATATTTATATATATTTATATTATATGTTATGTATGATGCTTTTACGTAAATATTTTGTTTGTGTTTTTAATAAAAAATAAAAAAATTACTCATTTTATCCAAAAACCCTATAAACTTGCGCCTTAACCCATTTCATCCTCACCAAATGTTGATTTTATCGACTTGGAAGTGATTTCATTCGATTCAGCACTGATGAAACCATATTGATTCTTTTTTAAAAAATCCCCCTTTACCACCCCCCTAAAGGGGTGTTTCGCCACTTTGATTAGGGCGAATTCTGCAGATCTTCAATAATACTGCCAATATGAATGTATGACCAAAGTTTCATGAATGTAGCTATTTTGTCAATTACAAAACCTTATTTTACCTGTACTACAAAAGCGATACGAACTTATGCAACTACCTATTATATTCAAAATCAGTAAGAACTCATGTATTTTCCCATTATATCCAAAAGATTTATAAAATTGGAAATAATCTCGAAATAGAAAATAATAAAAAGACACAAGCTTTCCTTTGCAGTGTTCAAATTCAACAATGAACGAGTGTGTTTATCACACTTGTCGCCCTCATAAACAACAGTCGTTCTAAATTTGAAATAGTATTCGAGTTGCGCAGACAAAACATTATAAATAAGATGACACATGCGCATTAAGTTGGTGCAACTTTGATATTTATGGTTAAATTAATAGGGACTATGTTGGAGTGAGCAAGTTTGCACTTATTACGCTAACTAGTGCGGCTGCTCTGTTCCCGAACTTTCCGAGAATTTGTTTAAACCTCTGTTTTAAAACCGGAAAATTCCACACCGTGCTGTGTTTCTGTGTTTGTTTGCTACAAATGGATGACATGAATTTAAATTAGCGAATGGTCGGAAACCGCTAGGCAGAAATTTATTATTAAATTATGCTTGAATTCCCATCGCTAACTATTTCAATTTAGATGGATTCTTAATGAGATGAATGCTTAAATAATGTGATCAATAAATTAAGCAGAACCTATAAATGATAAATAATTTAAATCCTTATTAAAAAATATATTACTTTGAAGTATTTTGAAATTGGAAACGAAATAAAGAGTTAATATAAAAAAGAACAGTTTCGTCATATCAAAAAAATCAGTTGCGAAATAAACTAGAACAATTATTTCTGTAACTAAGAATTCAAGTAATTAAGGGTGTCAGTTCAAGGGTGACAGATTCAACATCTGGGGAACAAATTCTTCCGTTCTTCCCAACCCTAACCAACGGATGAGCCGAAATTTTTCCTCAACACTGTTCAAATGCACAAACGATTCCAACGAAATTCTGGATCAAATTTTCGATCAACTTAAGAAATCGATTTTTGTGGATTAAAGTTCTCCCGAGCAGAAAACTAGATATAAAAAGTGTCAACAGGGTGAACAAAAGTCGCCGAAATACCAAATGTCATCATTAGTTAACGATATTTTTTACGCAATTCAGTTATGAATGACAAATATGTATTTCCGTTTTTGAATGTCAAAACATGTTTATTGTATCTTTCAAATGGAGCTAAAGAGAACCCAACTTATTTTAGTAATTATAAGCTACGTTTTGTTTCTTGTTTTTTCGCTCTTCGAGAAACGTCAAATGCCAAATATACGAAATGAACATTGTGCTTCGCGGCATTATCAAAAGTCAAGTTAACACTTTATTTTCAACATATTTTTAACACATGCGTATGTGAGGTATAAAATGTTATTTAATGTTTTAATTTTTAAAACAAAATATGTGTATTCATAATAAATACAATATTAACTCGTCTATGTTATTTTTACATTGAAAGTTTTTACTTTGATGTCACTCTATTGTCTTAGAAGTGGGCGGCTACTATTTATCGTGCATGAAAGTGGGCGGACACTATTTTATAGTAGGCAGGCACCTTCATAGATAATTTAGAATGGAAAATTCTTGGAAACACGTAAACAGAACGAATAATTAATAAAACACTTGATTGATCATTCGAAAATTTGAGAAGAACGGCTATTCGTACATTATATTTTAATTTATATGTATATTTGGGAAGTATGTTTACTAGAGATGGAAAGACTGATAGGGATATTAAAAGAAGGGTGAACGCAGGAAACTCCATTAACGGAGGACTGAACGCGGTTAGCGCTAACAAAATGTTGTCCAAAGAAGCGAAGCTAGCAGTCCACAATGGACTGCTGATACCGACCCTGATGTATGGCAGTGAGGAATGGAATTGGCAGATAAAGGATGAAAGTAAACTGAATGCCGTAGAAATGATATCTCTGAGACGAATGTGTGGTAAAACCATGTATGATCGTGTGAAAGATATTGAAATTCGTAAAGAATGCAAGGCTGATGAAAGCGTAATGAGTAAGATTAAGAAAGGGACGCTTAGATGGTTTGGGCATGTGGAGCGAATGAACGAAGAAAGGAGTGTAAGAAGAATGTATGACGTGAATGTGAATGGAAGAAGAAGCCGGGGACGCCCGAGAAATACATGGCACGATCAAGTGAATCAAATAGTTGAGTCGGGCCATGTCAGAAGTCGGAATAATAGAAGAGAATGTATGAGACGATGTATGAATTTGAATGAAGCAAGAAGTGTATGCCAAAGATCGAGTTGTTTGGCGGTCCGTCCTCTCTGTCTACCCCTGCGGGGAAACGGCATGGTGGTTAGTTAGTTAATTAGTTAGTTATTTAAATTTAAATTTACAATATACCAAGCATCATTTAGTACGGTTGTTTTCATCTGATAGAGCTATATTATTTAACTAAACTATTGAACTCTTAATAAAAGTGTTAAATTTTGTTAATTACTGTGTACCTGTTCAATATTAATTTTAATGTCGATGTAAAAGCCTCTAACGTAAATAAATATATACAATTTGAATATTGGTCAAAAGAAATCATTTTGCAAATTCATTTTTTTCCGAAATTGACTCCCATTTGATGGTGTTTTTCCTTTATTGAGTTTCAAAAAAAAAGACCTTCACCAGTTTTTAACAGAATCCATTACAATTACTGACTATTTGTGCAATTGCCAAAATATTTATAACAATACACATAAACAATTTTTAACAATACACAATACATACAAGGCAAATTATTTTAAAGAGCGCACGTATGATTGTACCGTAGAATAGTTTTACTGTTTTTAGAGTTTCTTACTTATGTAGTGGTGTACTGTATCGTAGGACTCCTGCAAGGTAAGGTTACTACTTAAACTACTTGAACCAGCATCTTTGTGCACCGCTACGCAAGCAAGAATATCTTTAAAATGATTTGCCTGTATTTGTGTACACCGATAGTTGGTTAAATTGGTTGAATATAGTGTACAACCAACCCTACCCCGCAATAGTCCAATGATACGGTATATCATTATATATGCCAGAATCTCAATAAATTAATTCCTCTATACTCACTTTAATCTTTTGAAAAAGATAACCGTTGACAATATGGCACGTTATTTTAATATTTAAATTGTAATAAAATAACTCTTTCTACTTTAAACGATTCTTGAATATGATCACAGTGTTTCAACTTTGAAAGATACTCATTCTTGTCGTGAGGTACTACGACTTTTTTGTTTAGGGAGAATAATTTAGTGAGATGACGCGAAAATTGCTTAATACGTATAATTAATAGGTAACATATTGAAAAATGGAGTTCTACAAACTAAACTTGAACACAATAAAAAAAATGTAGAGATTAGTTAGAATAATATTTTTAAAATTATCGTTATCAAACAAGGGTTTTCTTATGAGATTGTAGTTTATGTTTCAATGAACTGATTAGGAACCAAAGCCTTACTCCATTATTTGGATTAATACATTGAAACTGACTGATTACCACCGAGCTGAAAGTTTATTTTGGGCGGCGCCCGCATTAGAGCTTATTCAGCTTATTATATTGTCCGGCGTTCAAGGGACTGGCCGGACCGGCCGTGTCAAGATTTAAATAGACATAACGAATTCCGTTCCACTATTCCAGTGTCGGAATTGAGAATCAGGCGTGATGTTATGACCGAACGGCTTTGGAATACAAATGGGGGCTTGCAGCTGCCGCGCCAGTCCTATAGAACGTGATCATATTTTATAACTGGACCGGGAGACTGTATTTATACCCAGATGTATTTACTGGTATGTGTGACACACTAATCAAACGCCATTCGTCGCTGAAGGCCGAATGTTTCCGGGCGGAATTCTTAACCCTTGTTTATGGCGACATCGTAACACATTCTTATGTGAGAGAAACCATTTTTTCCGCCCAATATTTCATACGCCCGGTCCCGCAAACCGCGTTTATGGTTGGTGCGTAACATTGATTAAGTATTATTCTTGATTAACCCTCTGTTAGTGTGCGGGCGATATGAATTAAGTAAAATATTTTTTTGTAGACGTTTTTACAAGGGTCGAACTTAACCTTCGGCATGCCAAGATACAAACCAAAACTTGTGTTGCCACGGGAGGTGACTCAGTTACCAGACGCATTTTTTCATTAAAACGCCGTATTTACATTTATTCATAAATTTTAAAACAAATTCTACTCATGGCAAAAATAATCGCAGCACAGTTAATTTAATTTATAAAAAGTCTCTACATTCATCAACGAACGTGGCTTTCGGCAGACAGCCACGTTCACAGCTGGGAACCTACTGACTTGCCAAATATAAAAATATTTGCTACCTGCCGGCGGTCCGGCGGCTGATTACCTTACCTTATGCAGCTTTATAACAGTGCGAGCAAGTGAGATGCCGCGCATCACCCACCACTGTTTAGAATGTTATTATTATTTGGGGCAAGAAATATTATTTGGGGCAAGGAATGATACCTACACATAAAAAATACTCTTTTAATCTAGTACTTAGATAATGTGTTTATAGATTTTGTGGGAATACAAAAAAATGCTAAAACTATAAGGTTTCTATTTCAAATATTACATGAAGGAGAGTAATTTAAGGGATTTTGAATACATGTCTTGGAAAGAGGAAGGTTAAAAAATATATATTATGTTTTTATACCAACTTCACACAAGACCCTGAGGGAAATCATGTCCTTCACAACTCATGCCATCTTTGAGAATGCTTTATCGAGAGTATATTGTATTGTTAGGATATATATTATAAGTATAAATAAGCATTGATTTCTTGTGCATAACTTTTTGTTCCAATGATTTAAAACAAAGAATGATCTAATGAGCTGGTAAAACTATTGTTTTCCTATTTCTAAATTTTCTGAGGATGATGAGAGTAGAGGGGGAAGATGAAGAGTAAGAAAAGGCAGGGAAGAACGTTTATTTATGTAATGTAACTCTACAAAGGCGGCCCCGAAGAAAATAAATTCTCTCGGGGCTTATGCCATCTTTGGGGATGCTGTTTTTAGGGTATTTTTTATGGAAATGACGTAGAGGAAGGTCTGGAAAGGAAATAAATGTGAAGGATGGGTAGGAATCTAGGGTCAGTATGTCCAGGAGTGATCGCGAGTGCAAGGCGATCGCGATGGATCGAGAGAGTCCGACTGGAGAAGGGGTCTCCCTCAATCGGTCTTTCCCGATCCGGTCCGCTACGCAGTTGGTGGAGACACGCATCCACCGCCAATACCTAGCTAAACCTTACCCCATGAACCCGAGCACCCCTGTTAAGTCACCAAACGTACCCCGAGGTGACCTATGACCGGGGTATTATTCACTGAACGGTTCGCGGGGTGGCGGAACCCATGCCCGCCCACCAAATTAAGATATAGATTTATTAGGATATTGGGTCTGATATTTGGATATTTGGATATCTAAACTATAACCCAGGAATGAGGGATAAATGCAGTTTATATTGTTGTGTGTATTTAACCCTGGAATTATTTGGCAATTTGATTAACACTACTATCGACCCTCACAAAATGCATTTCTCATTTAAGAAGGTTTCAAACGTGTATGTTATTTTATAAATAACCTTATATAAAGAATAAAAAATAAAAACGTGTGTGCAGTTTACCTTATTTCGAAAAAGAAACTTGACTATAAGGCTTTGATAATCGAAATCGAAATTAGCGGCGATATAAATCTCAGGAAAATGAACGAAAACGATAGTTTTTTATCTCACTCTCCATAACTAACTTTCAAAGGTTCTTTCCCTTATAAAACATAAAAAGATATTATATTTGATACAATTGACAAATATATTTATACATTTAGTATTCTCCGCAGCCTGGACTAACAAAGGAGTTGTATATAGGAAATGGCGTCACGGAGAACTAGCGCGATCGACAGATTCATTAGAGAGATACAGTATAAAATGGGCGCAGTGTTAGTCAAAACGACTGTGGTCAGAATTTTTTTGGTTAAATTATGGAGTTGAAATAAATACTACAAATAAAATAAAAATGTATGTGTTTTTAATTCGTAGAATTAGATTTAATTTTAATATTTATTTTTAATTAATGTAAATCAATGCAAATATTTTTCTTATCTTATATTTTGACAGCTGGTATGGCATTAAAGGCCATTTTAAAATTATTAAATTTCAAAATGTGATTAAATTCAATTTACGTTAAATTTTATTTTACTTGTCAGATCCGGAGGTCTTTAAGGTAGAAATAAACCCCACTGATGTTATGTGGACATTTTTTCATAAGCATGTAAATGTGCTGTTTCACAACTAATTAATTTAAAAATAATATATAGTATATTTGCGCACGTTCCAGAGTGGAAGATACTCTCAGTATTGCCCTGGCGAAAGACCACCATTCAGAATTAAAACGTTGCTTGAAATCGCTTTTGCCGTGTTTGGTGACCAGATCTGAATAGCCAGGTATTTCCCGACCTTCTTCTTCCCCTTCTCCTTCCCCTCCCCAATACCTTCAGCCTCACAACATTCCCCGATTGGGGATGCCATAGTCTGACTGGCTCCAGACGGTTGGGAGCAGTTGGGACTCTTGTGCGGTATTATATATAAAAAAGTTAATATATTTGCCATTGTTTACACAATTTATTGAATCTTATTTAGTTTCATATTATTTGTAAAGCATTTACCATGAAGCCTTTTCTTGTATTACCATCTTAAAATTTCACATTTACCTTATCTTGCAAAATCATACTGGTATTACCAACGATTCCACCATTTTTTGTTTAAAATTTGTGTTTCGTGAAGTAATCTGAAATTCTGCGTAATTGAAGAATGCTGAGATTTTTCAATAGAATAAAGTGTTTTATCCGAAAGAAAAATTTACAGTTGGGATTATTAAATATTTATGTAATTTTTATTCATACCTTTTTATGAGCACGCGCATTTTAATTATTAGGTGTTAGCTCCGGTGTACAGGTAAAACCCTTCGCCGCTTGAAATGTGAAATCAGTAAATCTCATCAAGCGTTCACATTAAAAAGAAGAAATAATTAACTTTGCTAAAAAGGCAAAGGCAATAAAACCGAATGGTTGAGTTTTTTTCATCCTTTCGGTATTTTATATTCTGTGAGCAACGGTGAAAAATTTGCGTTTATATAGGAGCGATTGTTCACCCTCCGTGTGGGAGGACTTTTGGAATTTTATTTAACTTTAAATTTCAATGGTTCATTTGTCGTTTTTTTTTTAAGTTGAATGCCATCAAGACTGTCAGTTTAATTTAACGATGATGAATGGGCTTCATTTGGAAATAATTAAAATAATAATTATTAAAGACACGACGGAATAAAGCCTTAGACGAGAAAATATTTCAGTTTTCCCCTTTATTAAGTGAAAACTGCCAATTAAAGACCGTTGGATGTTTGAAAAGAAAAAAGGAACTCACACATAATATATATTAAATATAATTGTTAAAGTTGGATGGGCAAGCGAGGGTTTTTAGGAAAAAAATATTTTCGAAATGATAGAAATCTTTTTACAAAAAACCATAAAAGATAACTCGTGTGAATCATGAAATTTTCTAATTAAATTGTTTCGGACACAGTAAAATCTATTTCAAACCATATGGAATAGATTTTCATCATAAGCAAACAGTTTGTGGATTGACATGATGATTTAAAAGAAATAGACTTTTTATAATAAAAGTGGATTCGTACACAGTGTATTTCTTTTAATTTTCCAAATAGAATACTTGAAATATAAGAAGTTATGAAAAAGTTATGGTAATAATTATTGAGGTAAATCATATGAGAGAGAGGGGGATATGGGACTAATCTCAGTCGTTTCGACTAACATTGCGTACATTTTATGCGATATCTATCTAACTAATCGCAAGTTCTACGTGCCAACTCAGTCGCCTCACTAGTACTGGCAGGGAATAACCTTGATATAAGGGTAAGTGTTGTAATTTTCTATATTTGTCACCCTATTTAGTCTAGTCTGCGGAAAACGCAAGGTATTTGTGACAATTATAATATTTTTTTATGTGTCATAAAAGAACGAACGATTGAAAGCAACTTATAGATAAAGATATTTGTTTGTGAGATTTATGTAACTGCTAATTTTGAACTAGAAAAGTTATAGTCTGTATATTATCTTTTTTTTTACAATCACATCACACGGGAGGTCCTGAGAGACATTATTTCCTTTCAGGCCTATATCATCCTTGGGGATGTTGGGGGAAGGGTCTTTTAGAGGATAGGAAGGAGGGAACCTGGGTCTTGGAGAGATCCGTGTTGTAGGAGGGAGGAAACACACAGGCTGGCAGATCATTCTACAGCTAAGCTGTGGAACACAAGAATGAGTGGTAGAAGCGACCCATTCTCATGTGACACATGTCAACTGTGTGCAAATGTTTGACGTGTTTCCCGACTGTACGCTTGTGGTGAAGGGATCAATGACGCTAGTTCGTCAGAGCATCTTCAATTAAAATATCGGTAGAGCAAGGACAGAATTCCCACCAGACGTCTACGCTCCAAAGATTGCAATTCGTTTGTTAAGATAGGCGAATATATCAAAGGGACCGTCCGTTTCTGCACAATCGAGGGTTTTTTTTAAAGATATTTTAGCGCTCCCGACAAGAGGTTGCTGCCAAATTCTGCAGTGGGGTAGATTTACTATTTGTACAGGGTCAGCAGTTGTGTACTCTTAAAGTATCTTCCAGCCCCATACCTGAGCTGATCACTTAGAGTTACACCAAACATATCAATAGAAGGCTTGTTGGGAAGATTGCTTCCATTAATGGAAACTAGATTGTCATTTCGTTTTCATTTTCATTATTTTTAATATTCGACGACCATTTTGAATTGAAACGTTGCTTGAAATGGCTTTTAGCCGTGTTTGGTGACCAGATCTGAATAGCCAGGTATTTCCCCACCTTCCTCTTCCCTTCTCCTTCCCCTTCCCAATACCTTCAGCCTCTCAACATTTTCCAATTGGGGATGCCATAGTCTCAATGGCTCCAGACGGTTGGGAGCAGTTGAGACTCTTGTGCGGTATTCATGTAAAAAAAAAAAAACCTATTATAACTAACTAATTAACCATCATGCCGTTTCTCCGCAGGAGTAGGCAGAGAGGACGAATCGCCAAGCAACTCGATCTTGGCATACACTTCTTGCTTCATTCACATTCATACATCGTCTCATACATTTTCTTCTGTTATTCCGACTTCTGACATGCCCCGACTCAATTATTTGATTAACTTGATCGTGCCATGTCTTCCTCGGACGTCCCGGCTTCTACTTCCATTCATATTCGCGTCATATATTCTCCTTACACTCCTTTCTTCATTCATTCGCTCTACATGCCCAAACCATCTAAGCGTTTCTTTCTTAATCTTGCTCATTACGCATACACCAGCCGTGCATTATTTACGAATCTACCTATTATAAACTACAAATATGATTTAATTTTCTGTTCTTTATATAAAGTTGTTTTATAAAATAACACACGCGTTTTGAGCCTCCGTAGAAAAAGTGTTTTGTTTGGGTCGATGGTAGTGTTAGTGAAATTAACAAATAATTGACTAAGGAAAAACATCTGTTTTATAGGTTTAAGAAGTAACTAATTAGCGCCTCATTCTTATTGAGAATAATCTGCGTATTGAATGCTTCTAGATATTTAAATCGTTTTATTGTTATGTTATTTACAATTATAATATTAAATGGTTTAATATATCAATTATCTTTGTGAAATTTAATTATAAATGATTGGTAAATATTTTCTTCAAAAGATGCGTAATCACCCTGTGACATCATAATTAATAAATTAATATTAATCACTTTGTTCAAACCACTGTTTTTTATATATAAATATCTATATGTTTCTGAAGGAAATATCCCCTTATGATATATATGTAGATATTTATATATTAAAATCAGAGGTTTAAACGGAGCAATTCTTATTAACCCTTCTTTCCCCGTGATGGGTATCTTCTACGCTTTGCTTCTACTATCCATCAATATCTCTATAAATATAATAAATACAAGGTTAATATTTTAGGTATTCCCCCAAATTATATTGACGCATTGATTTAAAAAATAATATTCAGAATTTATCGGGTAGATCGAAGGTATTTTGTGAACATCGGAAACAAAT
Organism: Halesus radiatus; assembly: GCA_022606495.2. Lineage (NCBI taxonomy): Eukaryota > Metazoa > Arthropoda > Insecta > Trichoptera > Limnephilidae > Halesus > Halesus radiatus. The sequence continues at coordinate 16,487 of JAHDVE020002358.1, read as the reverse complement.
TCGTGTATAACAGAGCTGTGAGTCCCTCGACATTGGGTCTCGACGATACGTGAAAAGTATGCGGGAAGCGCGACACTATATTCGCATCTCACTCTTGCATAATGTAGAAGCGCGAGAAGCTCAATGTTCTCAGTCGTATTTTTGTTCCTTCGAGGCGTAGAAGCATGCTAGCGGCAGTAGCTCTCGGGCTTGCAACCAAAGTTGATCTGTGCCCGTTCCGTGAGGGTTGCCAGATGGTTTTTCAATGTTTTTACCAAATAAATGTCAATTATTATAATTTTGGATTTCAATTATAATTACTTGAGGGGATTAGCTCTGAATTTTCTTATTTTTGCACCATAAGGGAAAGGTTAATTTATTGATTTATAAATAACAGAGTTATGTTGCTGTATAATTTATAATATTGAACCCATGTTTCAGAACAGACGTCGTCTAGTGTGACGGGTAAAGTATATGTAAAGGTTTAAATTTTATGCCAGTAAACGCCCGGGTTGCCGGAAATGAAATTGAATTGAAATTTAGTAAAGATAGTGAAGAACCCAAGAAGGAAAAGTGATGATTTTGAATGTTAACTATTGAAATATCAAAATTGCTTTTCGATTCTTGTATCTATAATTCACATATGAAAATAATAACGTTTAATCGGTGCCAGTAAGTGCGAATGTATATATTCTTACAAAGTGAAGAAAGTGCTTTAACTATCATCAATTATATAAATAATCAAATCATTATTATTAAGTGTTTCCAGAATGTCATGATTTTGATTCGTTCAACTAATTAAATTATACCTTCATGAACTTTTCACATACAGTGAGCTAAATAAGTAAGTTCATACTGGGAAAAGATACAGATAAAGGTAATAAACGTGATCGAATAGCGATGCCACAGCTTTAAAGGCTTTGTATAATGCAGAACGAAAGCTGTTGGCTTCTGTCAATATCATGGAAACAAACTCTGATTGTTTGGCACACTCCATACATCGCGGAATATCATGCAATGGTTTTGTTTTACGTATATTAGCTAAATGTCCTGCAATATGATAAATAAATATCTGACAACAAAATTGCTCGACTACCATTATACGGGCATATGGCGGTCGTCAGATAAAAGCGTTGATTTTATATAATTAAATTTATTTTAAGAAAAACCGCCACTAACAAAAAACACTATCTACGTTTTTTCATGACTGACCCCGCCCCCAACTCCAGTTAATCCGTAGCGATACGGGATATTTACATGAACTCTTTTGCTCGATCCTTCTTTAAGATATCATAATTATTTATTTATTTTAACAACAATTAATGACACTTTTTATAATAACAAAAACGATTTTTGCTAGGTCCTTGGTAAGGTCATATCGACTTACATGTGACAGTTGTTTCATCTTCCAAAGCTGTTAGACGCAACCGCTGCAAGGCAAAAAAGCTGTCCCGCATAGAAATGACTATTGCCAGCAGAACTTTCGTGTTTTATTAACTTTTCAATATTTAGGTACTGTACAAACATAGAGTTATAAAAAATAAATATCAAAACATTAAACGAAAGCCATCAGAATCTTTTTTTTTTGAAGCATGCTATTTAGAAAAGGCTACCTTATACAAAAACCGATGTAAAACGTCCCTACGGTGATTGACCCTGAAAATGGCGTAATACAAAGTTTACAAAATGTTATTATTAATACATACCTCATTCAAGCTTTGCGAGGCATTTTCATGAATAAAATAAATATTTAAAAACAAACAGAACGGTCTGTTTTCATTGTACTAATAACACGACTTGGTCGAAGTTAAAATTTCGTGTGGGCCATATTCAATATACGAAAGTTTTCAATAACTAAATCACACACGTCATGATTTCACTTTATCCCGCTATTCCCGATAGTTCGCCGCTTTGCGAGGGGCGGGCGGGGATACATGGGCATGGACCATGTGCCTACACATTACAAGCTGAGGTTTTTCCGACCCCCCGTTAAAAGCTACCCGCTACGGCCGCTACTACCCCACTCGCTGCTGGCTACTACCCTTTGCAAACATAGTTTCTAATAGCTAAACTTTACGTTATGAAAATACTGGCGGGATCGGGCGGCCGTTGGCGAAACTTTGGTCGGAATTTAAAACTTGTTGAGCTTAGGAACATATGAAAATATTAATTTATATGTTTGCGAACGCAAAGAGATCGTTTTATTAATGTATGCGAAAATAATTCCCAAATTAGGTTTATAATATTTTTAAACATTAGTAACACAATCGATTTTAAATTTTAATTATTTAACGTATTTTTTGTTATTTAAATGCATCTTTCTGAACATTTTTTAAGAAATTTAAAATTTTTTCCAACATACATAAAAGTTTAGATAAGTTCTCTCAATAAAGATCTCGTTGTATCTGCACAGCTTTGACTGAGGTTTATTAAATTGTTTTTCTTATTGAAATATAATTATTAATAAATAATATATATTAGAAATGCCAAATATTTTAAATATCTATAGTAGTTGAAGATAAAAACAAGGTTAAAAACTTATTTTTTTTAATAATTGAAGATGATGTAACAAATTTCAAATGGGACATGAAACAGAAAAAGACCCACAAAATAAAAGGTGTCGGTGACAACTGGAAATTTAATCCAGGACCTTTGTATTATTGGGACAACACTCTAGCACTGAGCTAATGAGATCAAATTATTTTCCGTCATTTTTATTAGTTATTCCAATAAATTGAATATTCATTCTAGACTTATAGAAAAGTCAATAGATATCCTAAATGAATCAAAATCGGATAGGTGTATCCAATACACTTACAAAATTGGAAATATGTTCAGGTAGAACGTTTGAAATCATACTAAAAGAAAGTAGTAAAAAAAAATTGGGTCTCAATTATGGATAATATTGGTAATTCCCATATATAAATATGGTATCGATGAAAATGGGTCTCAATTATGGATAATATTGGTAATTCCCATGTAGAAATATGGTATCGATGAAAATGGGTCTCAATTATGGATAATATTGGTAATTCCCATGTAGAAATATGGTATCGATGAAAATGGGTCTCAATTATGGATAATATTGGTAATTCCCAAATAGAAATATAATACCAACTGATACCAACTCATGTATGGCAGTGAGGCATGGAACTGGCAGAGGAAGGATGAAAGTAGACTGAATGCTCTAGAAATTAGATCTCTGAGACGAATGTGTGGTAAAACCATGTGTGATCGTGTGAAAAATGTTGAAATTCGTAAACAATGCAAGGCTGATGTAAGCGTAGTGAGCAAGATTAAGAAAGGGACGCTTAGATGGTTTGGGCATGTAGAGCGAATGAATGAAGAAAGGAGTGTAAAAGAATATATGACGCGAATGTGAATGGAAGAAGAAGCCGGGGACGTCCAAGGAAGACGTGGCACGATCAAGTGAATCAAATACATGAGTCGGGCCATGTCAGAAGTCGGAATAACAGAAGAGAATGTATGAGGCGTCGTATGAAAGCGAATGAAGCAAGAAGTGTATGCCAAGATCGAGTTGTTTGGCGGTCCGTCTTCTCTGCCTACCCCTGAGTTAGTTAGTTAGTTAGTTAGAGATATAATATCGATGAAAATGACGGAAAATAATTAGACATAAAGTCATAAATTTGTTTTGAATTAATTTCACTTTAATTTAATATAACCATCGACCAGTTTTAGAAGTACCCTTCCTACCTCAGGAGTATATTAAGACTATACAGTCCTTAATAAGGAAGGGTACTTCCGAAACCAGTCGATCATTATATTAAATTAAAATGTTTCAAAAGAAATGTATGCGTTTATATTATAATTATGGCAAGTCACAAATTAATGCTTTTTACGAATACTAATTAAATAATTAGGTTTCATTGGCTCAGTGTTAGAGTATCATCCCGGTAAGACTTTTAAATTTTAATTCTGTTAATTTTTCTGCGTATTTTTTAAAAATATTTTTTACGTTTGATTTTAAAAATATGTACTCATAAGTAAAAGTCCTTAGGGCGTTTAAATAAATAAATAAAATATAATACAGAGATCCTGGGTTCGATTCCCAGATGCAGCCGTTACCCTTTTAACTACTGTGTATTTTTCGGTTTCATATATAATTTGAGATTTGCTAATTTTGTCTTGAATGATTAAATATTACAATGAGGTTTATAAGCTATACCAATATATTGAATGATTTTTATGCAATGATGTAGACGTTCCCAACAAATTGTACCAATTTAAAAATGTTAAATACTGTGTTAACAAACTTGATGTTAGACAGTCAGGAAAAAATAAAACACTACTTCCGTAGATATGTTGAGAATATTTCAAAATGTATTATTTAATTTTTCTGATAACCATTTGCTGATTATCTAGTTGCCATCTATGTATGATCAATATTTTCCTTCATTATCATAATATTATAGACAGCCCTGATATAGTCAGCTTAATTAAATTTAGCATGCCAACTAGAACTATTCGATCTATAATTTTATTCAATTGAAACAATAATTTTAGGACTGAGTCATTCAAAAATTCACTTGTACCTAGACTTCACGCAGAAGATAATACTTTTCGGACATAGTTGATATGTTCAACTGCTCGGAATACAAATGCAAACAGATTATTATTGCATACATCCTCAACAATTATTAAGACACGAGTATGTGTCTAGAATATAAGTATCAGTGGATGTGAAGTATGTTTTGAATATTCCCCTCTGCAGCTAATTATTTGGAACGGTACTCACATTATGTTATTCTTGTATTTGTTCGTGAGACAAATGAAATATTTAGTTGTTGTATTTCATGAAGTATATCTATTTTATCTGTGTGCTTTGCACCTGCGTGACTATTTTAATTAACAAAATATGTAAAAACCCATATAGGGCGTATTTAATATAATAAATTAATAAAAAAAGTAGTGTTGTTTCTGCATTTACAAGCATTTTAAGCGACAATTCGCCGTACATCGTAATTAGAATCCCAGCAAATTTATGTTAATAATTCTTGGAACTCACTATGTTTAGGTAAATTGTACGGTACATAGGTACCCTCGTAATAATTACTGTGCAAACAAGCCTCCGTGCTCATGGCGATATTGACGCAATACCTTTTATACAAACAGTGTATATGAGAAACCTTCTATAAAGCAATTGATATGGAAATAATGTGGATAATGTTTCAAACGAGATATATCTATCGTCGGTGACACTATCGGAAGGTGATATTATATTGTGTATTATAGCGAGGGGGATTACTTACAAAATAATAATATTATGTAACTAACCAACCACCACGCCGTTTCCCAGTAGGGGTAGGTAGAGAGGAAAGACCTCCACACAATTCTGTCTCGGCACACACTTCTTGCTTTATTCGCATTCATATGTCATCTACCACATACTCTACTGTTATTGTGACTCTTGATATGACCGACTCAAGTATTTGACACACTTTATCATTCCATATCTTCCTCGGGCCTCCTCGACTTGTTCTACCATAAACCTTTGCGTTATATATTCTCCTGACACTCCCACTTCCTCGTTCATCTACAATATATGCCCAAACCATCTAAGCAATCATTACGCTTACATCAGCCTTGTTTTATTTCCGAATTTCCTCTATTTTGACAAGGTCATGTCGATCATACAAAGTTTTCAAAGCCTCAGTGTTCTAATTTCTACAGCTTTCAGTCTACTTTTATTCCTTCTCTACCAATTCCAAGCCTCACTGCCATACATCAGGATTGGTATCAGCCTCCTATTATGGGCTGCTAGATGTTGTGTAGTGACGTTGAATGACCCATTTCACTAGTACTTCTACTATTAGCTATGTTAACTATACGATGTTGAATAAACCATTTCACTGTTACTTCCACTATTAGCTATGTGACGTTGAATGACTCATTTTACAATGACTTCCGCTATTAGCTATGTCAGCTATATGACATTGAATGACCTGTAATATGCAAGCAACTTATTAGCCATAAAGTTTATTTTTACTTATGGTAACCCTTCATTCAAATGACAACCGACCGACTTTCTGATATCCACAGAACACGAGAATTATTCACGTTTCTGCTCCCTGCTGATTCGGTCGTGTTATAGAACATACTAGTAACTTGTAGATTTGCATATTGCCTCACTTCTAGTTTATAAATCTACCTTCTGAACTTTGTACGCGTTGAGAAATAAATCAATCAAATGGTGAACCTTCTTTCATTAATATCTCCGCGACAATCTTTAACGAAAGCGCTTGGTAAGTATTGGTAAGTACACACAATACACTACATACCGTCAAACATATGTAATACAGATAAACTAACGTTAAAGACCCATTTCAATGTTGAATTATTACATAAAAGTCACGTTGTTTAGTATTTTTTAAGGAATAAATCAAAAAACTTCGACACAAAAGTAACGAATCTCGAGTAAAGCCAAATGGTACTCGTAAAACTAGTCGAAATGAAAATATGTTGAATATCATTGCAAACGAAAGATACGACAGTGAATTTAATATTTTTTTAACCTATAACGAAATAATTAAACTTATTCACGTGTTAGAAACATTTTCTGAAGTGAAATACATGTTTTAATACAGAGCGTTTGAGTTTAAAATTTGCGAAAAATAAATCCAAACTTTCCCAATTTTCCGAACCAAAGTTCCGTCAATTTTATTTTTAGTGTTCGATTCTGTACAACACTGCACGTGAGATTCCACACGTGTGCTGAAGAAAAATGAGCATTCGAAGCTTTGCTAGTTACCAGTTACCAGATGGAACAGACTTGCATGCGATAGTGCATTCAGTTGCACCCTGAACACAAATGCTCAAATGTTCTCTCAGTGCATCAAAATTATAAAAATACTTCCTTGTTTCCTAGATATGATGGCTGCTCCGGAACATATTATAATTGCATTATCAGATATTAATATGTAATGTTTTGCTTCAGTTTCCCAAAGTTTCTATATTGTAATAACATTCGAAGTTGATGGTAGGTTCTGCAACAAGTTTCAAAGGGACAATATATGCAATTAACTGCGAGTCCAACTTCGGAGAACTGCAGTTTTGGATTACAAAATGAAACTTCATGGATAAATTGCCTAAGCCACCCTATCCAATGTCTATAAGGGTTATATGACATCTTCCAAATTATATGATATATCTACACGTATAACTTATGGATAAAATTTACAATAACGTTTTTCAATATTCACGAAAAATATTTCTCAGTATAAATCATCTAAGGATATGCGATTTTTATTGTAATGGGCACTTTTCAAGAAATAGATTTGACATTTTATAATTTTTTTTTCTAACGATCCAGTATTTGAGATCAAAAAAATAGACTTACAGTTATAATTAAAACGCTTTGTGGAAAACGAAACTGCTGGGTATTATGTATTTAACAGAACATGATAGAAAACACAATAAATAGATTGGTTTTAATTTTAAATAATATTATTAAAACTAATAAGAGAACTAATCTTTTTACCATTTGAATAATTCACCATTTCCACAAATAATACAACATTTTTATGTGTATCAAATAATTTTAAGCCAAATATCGAAAGTTGGATCCACAGTTTAGTTAAATTTGTACGTGCTCTTCGATATTCAACTTTATTTTCCGCTAAACCTTTCTGCGGGAAGCTAGTAATTTTACAGCTTATGGCTTTCGTCTTCTCTTCGCTTAACTTTTCTGAAACTTAAATTAAACTAGGGCCTTGCGTGAGAAGGTTCGGGCCCCGACACAGGTACGCCCTCGCCGAACAGCTCGAGGCCTTAATAGAGTATTAAACTCCTGAATGTTTGCCCCGGCAACCTGGCGGGTCTAATGGATCTAGAATTATGTGGCTAATTGCTGAAAGCCCCGGAGAAGTTAGATTTGGTCAATCATATTTTGCTGAGCAGACGGAAGTGGGTTAGGGCAGCGGTTTATGCTAAAATGCGATACTCATTTTGGCCGCGAGATCACACAAATTAAGTTTGGGTCGCGAGTCAGTGTTTCGATCGATGAATTTAATGTGGGAAAGTGCTTTCTTAACTTTGTTTAGGGTATTCGTTGCTTCAATTAATCTGGATTAAGATACTTATCCCAAGGCTTAGGCTGATAGTGAATAAGAATGTCTAACAAATTGATCTTTGAAAAAGTGTGGAATATAATTTGACTAATATTTAATAAGAGTGATTTTAATACGGGTATTACAAAAACGATAGTATCGGGTATGAAGGTATTCATGGACATGCATTACCAAAAAAAATGTATAAAATTGCACTAATAGAAGAAAATCTGGAAGTAACAATGATCGTTGTTAGCTAAATGGTGGAAGAATGTCCGCTGTTTATTAAATGTTGACAATTTAAATAATATTTTCACAATATATTTAGGTACACACAGAACTTTTATATTTTCGGCTCTTCAACAACCTACCTATGCAAATATAATGTTTAAAAAATTGAAAACAAAATGTATTCTTCAATAAGTGCAAAATCACTTTGTGGTATCATTTTACTAAAAACAAAATTAGCCATAAATTGTTCTTAATTGTACCGCACCATTATATTGCCTAATTAAGGAAATATTTTGTGACTTGATGATATTTACCAGAGATAGCAAAATAACATTCAATATTTGAGGTTGTACCTTTTCATTGCTTCATTGCATTGATTAATACATTATAATATTATGAAAACTCACCGTAGAATTCCACATTAATTTATTTATAATTTTTGTCCGGAAAATAGTAATGAAATAGCAAAAGATTTGAGGTTGGAAGAAGTAAATCAGGAGAGGAGGGAGGAACGTGAAATTATAACAATAATCAGCGGCACATGGTACGTTAGATTATTGGAGTATTAATTGGAGTATTGCAACGTATTAACAATAATCACACAACACGTTTCGTTATACACAATGAAACGATTCTTCCAAAGATATTAAATTTATCAGAATTCGCGTAAAATTGGCTACGATATCATATTACCAACATATTTCTGTACTCAAAAGTTGGCAAAGTTAGTAAACAACAACTCGATAGCTTGCATCGGAGGCAGATTATTCCGAGTCTGCTAACAGCAAAAGCACTAAAATGACCATCATGGTAACCGAGAGAAACCAGCTCTGTTTGCCAGACAACGCTCGATTGGTCTATTTGCGGCTTCTAATTGAGCCGACCTCAATACGAATGCTTCCTCCCATTCACCAGGACTTCTCCGGGCAAAATTCTGTGATACGAAACTTTGGGAATGAGCACTTTGAGGATCATGGCGCCTCTCATAATTTAGAAGCTTCTGAATAACCATTTGGGCATTAAAAACACATTAAAAATGCAATGGCACGTGGAAACATGATTTGATAATTAATTCTGAACAATTTTATAGCTCGAAAACTCTTCACGGTTTGTACAATGTTTTTATAATAATTGGAAATGCAAAAAACTGATGGAGACAAGACAGTTATTCTAACACGTTGATAATGGTACAAAATAATATTTAATATAAAAAACAAAAAAAATGTTATGCAGGCTATTATTTTCTAACTACTATTTGCTAATTTCAAATACTACAGCAATTGCTTCAATATTTGTACGAGAATGAAGGCAATTATAATACAGGTAACCCATGGTAAAGTGGTAAATTGTTGTTTATTTATTTATTTTTGTTGCTATTTGGCTAATTATTTTCCTGATCTGAAAATAAAAATAACTATCAACTGTTATCAAGAATCATTGATCAAACATAATGTACATTTCGAATGGGGGTCACTAGGATCCCCCATAACATCGCGAAGCGACTAACTATTACCATTCCATTTGCCCTTTCCAGTAACACTCAAATATTAGTTACTTCCTTTTGACCTGACGTCGCCCTTCTTCGGTCAGCAGTCGATCATTCAGTAATGCAAAGCGGTAAAAGAGATAGTACGAAAATGAACGTGACTTAAAAATATTATTGTACCCCTTTCCGGAAAATGCATCTTTTACGACCGCAGTCGCGGCTTGCTTGCAGAGAGGATTTTTTTAAAGTAGAGGTTTTACGAACGGGGAATTCGCGCATTTTGGGGGGGAGCATTATTTTAAATACAGATCCATTGCCGAATAGCTTTTTTAGAATAACCTAAATTAGAGAGTATGTGATGAAAAAAAAACATTGATATCGCACAGAACTCTTCTTTGGGGTAACTGTATTAATCTTCCTCGAAACAGGAATGTTTATTATATACCGTGTTTAGAAAAAACAGATTAGAAAACAAAACAAATAAATCTACAGAAAAAACACATTGATGTCAGTGTGGCATAGCTGCGTTGTAGTTCTTTTGTGATTTATAACTCAGGTTTCTTTTACTAGAATTTGATCGCCAGTGTGGATGGCCTTTAATAGAAAATATACTCATAACTTTTGGGTGGTTCAATTTCACGATCAAGAATATTTTCCAATGTCAACCGATGAAAGTTAAATCGAAGGACAACTCTTTCAATCTTGTACACATTTTTTTCACAATCAGGATACACATTTTTTGAGAAATTACACCTTTAAGAATTAGAGTTAACATAACACACGAAACAAAAAATAAAAATATTATTAAAAAAATTAATGAGAAATACTTTGTTTACATCAGTGTTTAATATATAAATATCAACACGAACATTGCTCACCCACTTATTATTAATTTTTGTTTATATTTGTAATTTATCCATTCTTGCATTATTATTTTTCTATGTTTATTATTAGTCTATTCTCATCATTATTTATTAGTTTATATCATGTTGAAGGAAGTTTGGCTTCCGAAACATGTTGATATTTAAATATTAAACAGTGGTGTAAACAGAGTATTTCTTATTAATTTTAGTAAAAATGACTCCACAAAATAATTATACATTTATTAAAGATAATAATAATAATGTTGCTTTTGCTAAGATCAAATTATTATTAATAATATATCCATACGAGTATGGTTTAAACATTTGTTACCGAGACTCTAAAAGTTATATTGGGGAATGTAAACTATTGTTGGAATGTGTTATACGTAATATGTTAATATCTGTCTAATCATTTGTTTAGATATATAATATCGTGTATAATAATACTAACAATAGATCTATATTATAGACATATTTAATGCAGGAGTTCGGAACAATTGAATATAGAGTTTAATAATTTTATTTAAAAGGTTTGTTTTTCAATGCTGGAACATATAAAATATTAATTAACAATTATTAATATATGTGTTCTAAAGAGTTGTTAAGTTAAACATTTATGAAGCATTGGAATTTTCTGTGGATTATTTGAATACAAGGTAATATTTGTTTTAATTGACTTGAAGACGGTCAGTAATCGTAGTAGGTCCAGAGTTCTCAATTTTTTTTACAGTAGCTCCACATAGGCCGCGATGGAAATAATTTCCCGAAGGCCATCATCTTTGGCAATGCTCTGTGGATCAAACTCGTTATGATCACTTAAGAGCACTGAAGAGAGGATGCTCGGGTTACACGTAGCCAGGATACATTAAGATAACTTACACGAGGATAACGATAAGTAGTCATTACATCACAGTGATAAGTTCCGTCTCCAAGTGCAATTAAGTTAGTGATTTATAAAATTCTTCTTTTTAGCGTGAACATCGTTTAAACAGCGCGAGAATCGCCCCCCCTTAACTACAAGGAATGCACATGCAGCGTGGAGGGAGTTACTTAATTGAAAAAAATAGAGAAAGTTCTAATAGAGGCGACTAAATTAGAACTCAACGGTAACACACTGCTTAACGCACTGTCCACATGTGAATAGTGAAATAAAATAAATTAAAAAAAAATAGTTTCCACTTATCACTCTCCTTGCTTCTGGCAATGTCTGATATAGGCACATGTTTGATTCGATATATTGGTTTCTGGGAGCATGAAGGTCTTCTAATGAAAATTGATGGTATTAATTTTCTTTGAAATCGGCAAAGAGCACAGTTCCTGGGATTATCTGTTCACTGCATGAGAGTATTTTGCTGCCCGGGGCGTTGCTTGTACCGATCAGAGGGAACGAGGGAACTATCGAGCCTAGATAATCTAGGATTCCAGCGGATTTCTTTAATTGTTTCGGAGATCAGAGTTTCCATTTCGTAGAGAGAACCGTATTGATCCCCCAATCGAAATATTGGATTTAATACTCAAGTAACAAGGGTTTGAAGATGTAGTTTAGTGAAGACTAAAGTAAAATGCGTCTAAGGAAAAAAATCATTTTATTTATTTGGGTGTATCAGTTAAAACTATGAATTTAAAATTGAATATCAGCTTGTTTATAGCGTTAAGTAAAATAAACTTTTTTTTTTGACTTTTTGCCTTCATTTTTTTGCTATGTCCGTTAGCTGATTGTGAAAGGGTTCCAAGTGATCAACCCAAAGTCCTGAGATATGAGAGCTCAAACGTCTGAATTCATTTATTCAAAAATTTGACAAACTTCTGAATTGTTTTTTTTCTATTGCAAGTAGTCAGTATTTGTATTCTTTTATGTATTAATTGAAACACATAATATATTAGAAATAACAATTTATTTTCTATACCTAAAATGACAACCTTTTAATGCGAAACATTACCTTTGCTGTCAGTTCGAAAATATTCCATATATGTTTTTCTTAACTTCTTTACAATTTAGGGTTGTTTTATAAACATATAGTATAGTATTTTCTAATTACTGTTCAATTATAGAACAATATAATATTTGATTGATAAACTGATTACCACTACTAATCTATCAAAATCACAAAATAAAAATTACATTACTGGCTTGCATGGCATTCTTTCTCGTCGTTTAAGTTGGTCGTAAGTTTAAGCCTATAAAAATGCTATTTTTTAATTCTATTTTTTAAATTATGTCAAATTTATATGGCTGATAAAACGAAATGTTTTTTTTTTTAATAAATACCACGAACTCGCAAATAATTGCTGTATTGAACGAGCCTACAGGGTGGATTAATTTTAGTAGATAAACATATTTCTTAATAACCAAATATAAACTATTGCATAACACGTTTAATAACCACGCCGAGAACCAGTAGTGCACAACACATCCAATACCAAGCCGAGATTGCACAACACGTGCGAAACCGCACAAGAACGCATAACACCTCCACCCGACACTGTCTAACTGCGTCACCTTGGACTCGACTTGCATCTTTAATTTAATTATGCCCAGACCCCGCTCTCCTCCTTTGGATAGCTCGACCAGCCACTACCAGACAAGGACAGCTTCTACAGCCAACCGTTAACGTAACTACCCGCCACCTCAGCGACTGACCATACTTGCTAGTGCCATAAGTCAAGTACGCTCGGAGCGACATGTCCATTGGAAAACTACTAAACGCCTTTCTCAAAGCGATTCGCCGCAAATCACAATAGCCGAGCGTCTCTGTGTGCCGGTGCCTAAATATTTACACTGATTTTCTTGTGCGGGTCCTACACGTCCCGTAAGTTAAGTTGCCGTGATAACTATAAATAACTCATGTAATTTATAATTAAAACTAAAGTAAAAAAAAGCTGCAAGGCGTAATATGTATTTGCCTCTTCCTTTACAGACCCCATAACAAATTACGTGTAAATTTTAAATTTATATTTCTTCTTTATTTTGCTTAATTATATTTTTAATTTTACTTTGATTTCTTTGAAAATCACTAAATTAACTTATAAATAATACCCATGTTGAAACATGTAAATGGTCAAATTTGTGTCAATTATTCATTATAGTTATTTTTGACGAATGGACAAAAATTAAATAAAATAAAATAAAAAATTGCTATACCTACGCCTTTTGATTTTAAAAAGATCATCGTTTTGGTTGGGTATTTTGGCCTTAAATCCAAAATTACTTCGGTAAGAAGTCTGTCACAAATAGTTGGAACTTAATCGAATTAGGTTTTTCGTTATTATCAAGAAAAAATCGGCTGATTATTCAACAATTGGGGTTGAATGTTTTTCAGTATAGTTAATTCTAAAATAAACACCATGCTGAAAAAATCTCAATTTTCTCAAAAACATTAAATGAAAACCTTTCCACTCTCATCCAAAGATGGTACCGAAATTTATTACCATTTTGATATTTTAAAATTCGAACGACTTCCTTTAAACGCCGATTTTTATCCCATTTCAACGTTTGATCAAATTTTTATCAGATCAAAGCAAAACGGACACGGAATTACGCTTTTGTTTTGTGTACATTAACTCCACACGCCAGTATCAATAATTACGGTCTCCGTGATTGAGTGGTTATGATCCTTGGCTATGAATCCGGAGATCGTGGGTTCAAATCCGGGCGTGCGCAAGTCAATTTTATTTGATTAAATTGTTTTATTTCACAATTTATTCATAAAAAATAATATGTAGTATATTACCGTTAAGTCGCAGGGTGGGAGATACTGTCAGTGTTGCTCTGGTGATAGACCACCATTCAGAATCGAAACGTTGCTTGAAATGGCTTTAGCCATCTTTGATGACCAGATCTGAATAGAGCGGCACTTCTCCACCTTCTTTTTCCGCATTTCCTTCCCCTCCTAAATACATTTTCTCATAAGAACATACCCTAATTAGTTATGCCATATTTTCAGTGACTCCAGACAGTTGGGAGTAGTTAAAAATCTTGTGTGGTATCACTTAAAAATAATAAAAATTATGAGGATTAATTTAGAACACTACATGAAGTGTATTTTTATGGAAAGATAGAGATGAAGTTCTTGGAAGGAAAAGGGTTTGCGGGCTGGTAGAAATCTGGGAGTCAGTATGTCCAGGAGTGACGAACGTATGTATTCATCCTTCCTACTACGATGTAAGGCGATGGGTCTAGGGAATCCGGCTGAAGAGGTCAAGGGATATCCCTCAACCGGCGTTTCCCGATCCGGCCCACCGCGCAATTGGTGGGCAGACGCATCCGCCGCCAAGACCTGGATAAACGTCGCCCCATAAACCCGAAGCATTCCTGTTGAGTTACTAAACATAGCGAACGCATTACTCTATTCACAATTAAATCATCGTAAAATATCAGGTAAATTCACTTCTGCTTCAATGCTTCCTTGCCGTGTTAAATTTTAGCCTTCCATTTTTTTTACATTATCTGAACGTAATTTTTTTTTAAAGATGTGTTTACTGCATTTTTTTCTTAAATTACTGTTGTAATGATGTTTTTTACTTTTTACAGAGCAGAATTATCATATTTCTTTACTTCGATAATCAATTGAACAATATTTATATTCTTTCGCGAACAAAGAGGTAAACTGATTTTAAGAAACTGAAAACTTGCGTTCAATAGTTCCACCCTGTTTCAAAGATTTGTTATTGAGGGACGGTTGCTCCAATATTTCCAGAGTAAACGTGCTCCTGAGAACGTTCGGGCCTCGGCTTAGCCCATTGTCAAGGGAAACGCCTACGGCCAATTTTCCGTTAGTATTATATAATATTTTTCCAAACACGTAGTGAAGCACAACACATATTGTGAACACATTTATAAGCCAGTCACATATATCTTCATCGAAAGCTCTATTGACAAGAAAATTTTCAAAGCACGGTTTTTTTTTCCTCCCGAATATATACGAAATTTTGTATCTCACGGTTTATCCAGAAATTTACGCTCAATTCGAAATACGAAAAGTTATATGAATACACGTTTCAGGTATATTCGAACTTTTCGTCATTCTGTAAAAAATGATGAAATGAAAAGAATATTGAATAACAAAATTTAAAAAAAATAAAAATACAGAAATTTTGTGCATTTCGAATTAAACATAAATATATATTTTTATATTATAGTTTCAAAATAAGAAATAATAAACATAAAGTTTGTAGTTCAAGCTTAAAACATCTGAGGTTTAATTAAGATTCATCATTTTATTACAATAAAGTCCCAAATTCTTGCTGGTTACATATTAGATAAGACCGGTTAGTGGCTGTGTGGACAAAAGCAACCCACTCAGGCATCGCGGGTTGAATTCCTCCCCACCATTGCACAAGCAACATCTACTGTTTACAATGATGATAGGTGAAGGAATTAATATATTGTCAGGTCGTTCGTAACTCCGGAATCAGGTCTTTCTTTAAAAAATTACGGAAGATTTAAAGTGAAAATTGTCATTTCAGAAACAACACACAGGGAAGGTCTTCCACATAGGCAGGTTAAATTACGAAAGCGGCTTATATTATTCCGACCAAAAATTCTTTTATAAAATCATTAATAACGTTATTGACAATTGCTATCTTCTAGAAAACATTCATTTCCACTGTCAAGTTCGAAAGACACTCTCAAATCAACTATTCCACATCCCACACGCAAAAACTCTACACAAAACACTCATTTTTAGAAGAACATGGACAAAATACAACATCTTCGCATGCTGATATTTTCCATTTATCCTCAGGACAAATTAGTAAATTCATATACAAAAATTGCAACGTTAGTTATAACTCCTTACCCCTGCTGTGTGTTCTTTTTCATTATAGTATATTTATATTTAAAATCTATTTTATTTAGTCATT